>JAHWFP010196154.1:21651-45946 GCA_023313725.1 Lithobius niger | reverse complement strand
TTTTTTAGATTCGTTTCTACCAGATTCCCTCCCCATTTTTTCCTCCTCAAGTCTGGTAATAACCCATCTTTTTTGGGGTCCCGGTTCCTGGCTGGGCGGTGGATAAGATTAAGTCTTGGCTACGGCCCTGTCATTGTTTATTTGCGTGACTCATTATTCAACGTGAAGTCCACGCCACTAGAATTAATGCGCACCAAAAACGATTCCTGGAGTGACCTGTTCGGGGTTTAACCCAAGAAAGACACACACACGGGTGTTGGGTTGAGTAACAGGCAGCTCCCACTGGAGGGTGTGCCAAGATTTATACATATACTGGTTACAGTTGCATTGATGCACCACCAGGGAGTGACGCATAATTAGACAAAACAGTGGATATATGCAAGGTGCACCACGTATGCTACACTCGCCCTTGATGCTTTCCAGCAGGACACACGAAAGTAACAACCAAACGTTATGTACACTATGCATAACTCAGGCAAAGGACACTATTGTGTGTGTGGCGTATCTTGAGTCCTGGAAGGATTTTGTGAGTGGCTACATCTTCCTGGAAGGGTCGGCTTTCATCGACGGCCGCCATTGTGTTCGTAACCATCTTGGATATCAACAAGGCACTCTGCTGCCAAAAACGTACAATCGATTATCTGTGTTCGTTCCATGGCGAATTCAAGATAGGCCGCGCACACTTTATGCACATTATACACATTATAATACACATTGTACACATTATACACATTATTTACAACAAACGTTACTTTCTTTGTGCCCGTTTGTTATTTTCCTCTTTAATTCATTTAACGTTATATTCATTTCCCTAATGTAACACGTACCAATACTTATCCCCGCAAATTAATTCAAAATTAATTCAAGTTTTAAATATTTCTTTTTCTCCGTTGCCCTGCCACAAAACACAGGTACGTCGAACAAGTAGATAACCGTCTTTTTTTTTTTTTTTTTTTTTTACAAAACATACGTACAAAAGCAACCAAAGTGTGGAAAAAAATCGGCTGACCTCTTCTCTGCTGTACTTGACCCCATCAAACCACCAAAAATAACTATTTATTTCGTACGTGATGATTTTTGAAGGAATGGCCTTCCCCCACCCCAAAGTGGGTTTTCTGTTTAGATGGGTGGTTTATTTTGTCGACTTAGGGCCAAACTAAAAGTAAGTGTCAAGAATGGCTGTGGTTGTGAGCAATAAAGGGCTCTCCTGGTTGGTCAGTATATGTAAAGGTCTACTGCATACCCCACATCATAAGGGTTACATCACAAATCGGATAACTCTGATCCCTTTGTCCCTGGATGACTTTCAATAGCCCAGTAACGTAAATACTTCAAATAAAAAAAAAATAAAGGTTCTGACTGACTTAATCACGTGAAGTCGTTCAACACGCCCGTCATGATAGGCGTAAATGGTCAGAATATCATCGTCCATCTCTACCGCGTGACTGTCATTCAGTACATCATGTAAATCGAAGTCCATTTAGGAAATTATACCATAAATTCAACGTAGCCCAGTAAGCGTAAATACTGTAAAATTATACAAAATTAAAGGTATTCAACTCGGTCATGTGATGATATTCAGTAAGACTACACATATTAGATAGACGACCATCTTCTCCTAAAATCCTCTCCTACATCTCCTCACGAAGATATGACATTCGGGACATCAGTAAATCGATGTAAATTTAATGAAATTGTACTGTAAATAATACAGATGCTGACTGGACAGTCATATTACGACGTCATCTGAGATGTCAGCCCCTGGAGGCCCATAAGGACAGAAGTTATCCCTTCGACCACTTTGACGACATTCACAATAGTAGCCTATGGGTGACATTCATTTGGTGACTTAATTCAAGATGGGGCAGCCTCGTATGAGCCCGGCCACGGTGATTGATGTTATTCAAAATGGTTACCTCAGTCGATACACAGCCATCTTATTTTCATGATGTCATACAAAATGGTAATCTCCTATCGACAATGCTATCTTGTTTTCATGTCATCCAAGATGGCGGCCCCCATTTTGGGTGGCCATCAAAATATCCTTGTGTGCATTTCGCAAAATAGACATTTCCTCTACTGTAGCAGAAAAGAGTCATGTAAAGGAAGGAGCAAACCCCGGATTCAAACAGGGAAACATCTGATTGTGTAAGGGGTATTGTTCAGAATATGGAAGAATACATCCTACAGCTGCTGAACCAGTTTGATATTATTCTCTCACACAGTCCTTGGCAGCACTCATACATCACATTGTTAGGCTTCTAGAATGAGTTTTGGCCTTACCCAGCCACCGGATATGTACAAGTATTCAGATCCATAATACCTGTAGGTAATAAAAACTGTATATGCATATGTTCATGTCCGTCACACGTAGCAAATTTTCAGAACTGCAGACCACCAGATCTCATAGTTATGTGCATTTCTGTGCCAGTTGATAGGAAAATTCAGACCTCTCAGATTCCGAAGTATTTAGAGCTGCTACACACATATGCAAGTATTTATATCCGTTAGATACACAATCATATAGTGTTAGATTTAGATACGATACTGGACTTGAATATTGAGGTGTCCAAGGCATGTACCCCAAAACTGGTACCAAATAAAAGAAAACTATCAACTTAGTTGCTGATATTTCATAGGGCCTTACAACTGGCCAACATAAATATTGAGCAATGAAGAGTTTTTTGTGAGAAACATTAAAAAAAACTGAGACAGTCTAAAAATGATGTATACCTTGTTTCTGGTTTCCCAAGAATTAAGGAGCTGTAATTTTCTTGGCGTATGCCAAAAACCAGCAATGGTTAGATACGCAATCAGGTCCATCAGAGATGAAAGGATTAGATTAGAAACCGTCAGATACACGATTACAACTTTAAAGAGACCCTTATCTCCCCTTTAAATATCACATGGCTTCCAAGTGAAGGATAGATCTAGTCCTCCAATCTAATTCAATCGGTGGGGAGCAGTTGCTTTTACTTATCCGGGAAACCCAAAGTCCACCGGGTTAACGGGGTTCAGTTTCGATCGTAAAAACTTTTGGCCCGCTGCTTAACGGAGCTTGAAGACTGGTCAACGAGTGGGTCAATTTGTTCCTTGAAAGAGAACCCACCATTAAGTGACAGGATGTCCAGTCCACTCCCCCTCATTCCGCGTAATAAATATTTAAATATACGACGTGAATGCCTTTGATGCAGAGCGCTTGGGCACAAGTTAACGATCTGCCTGGGCGTATCCGTGAACGCCGTAAACGGGTGGGATTTTATCTGGTTTATTTTAACTGCTGCTTAATTACACTTGATTTGCATGATAACTACGTCGTTAGGAAATTGGCCGGAGCGTATCGCTGTTAAGTTCAAACTGCTTTACGCTTCGTCTGAATTAAGATAATGCAGCTGATGCGTGTGTGACTGTTGCATGGAATCAGATTGCAGTGCCTGACGACTTTGCAGTGTCTCTTCACCTTGCAGCATGTTTGGCTAAAAATTTCAACTTACATGAGCATTACAATCGTCTTTGAATTTACAACAATCAAACCTGTACGAGTTGGATTTTGAACAATAACATCACATCTTCTAGAAGGCTGTTGCAAGAATTCAAATTACTTCTTACGAAAACGTGTTGGCCTCTGGATTTTCGGTTTTTCCGTGTGGTTTTATACTTTGTAACATTTGTTACGATTTATTGTGGCCCACAACTATTTTTAAGGAACTTCTATTGATTTTTTTAAAACGTTGATAGCTGCATGTTAATTAATTACAACGCTTCAGTAAGAGCATGCGGAATCTTCGTTTTACATCTATTGGAAGTTACTGTTTTGATTGCATACCCGAATATGTAAAAAAAAAAACCTGAGAAATTACCAGTATTACCAGAAATTACTTTGAGAAATTACCAGTATAAAAATTTGTATGCGACGAACAAGTTCATTATTTTATAACTGAGAAATATGCACATCCTGTCAGAATTATTAAAATATGTAGAATTAACTAATTCTACTTGAGGTTACTGGAGCCAATACCATCGTAAAACAGCTGGTCAACTTAGCGTGTCTTCTGAACCATGGCCAGAAAACTATACTGTTCGACCTACAACAATATTAGGGTGGGGTGAGGTGGGGAAGGGGGGGGGGGAGGTGACAAAATGGCCGCCACGAGTGGCCCAGTACATTTCTTCGAGGTCTGTTCGTGTTTTGGCCGTCTGCTGCCAAAAAGCGGCAACTGACAAAAAGCGTAGTAATTCACAAACTTAATCGCAGTAATCACCCGTAAAATAGGTTACACGTACAAATAGATAACTTTCCGTATAGCCTCTTTCCACAAAACTATTAAATTTCTCGACAGCACATAGCTTTTCAGTAAATAGCGACATGTTTGTTTATCCTGAAGGTGTTTCAAGGAAGCATGGCGGTACCCTCGGTTGACAGAAAGCGGCAACAAGACAAATCAATCGCATCAGTGGCGCTTCGGCGGCCACATTGTCCAACCAGTTGCGTATGATATATTTTCATCCAAGATCCGGCCAGCATTTTAGAGAACCCTGTCCGAACTAAGATGCTGAGATAATCAGCTTATTGGCGTGTTGTCACCTGCAGCGAGCGATAAATCTCACGGTGAGAATTTTTCTTTTCTGTTCGCAAAACGAGTACCATGCTCGATTTACACTGATAAGACATCTCCAGAAGAAGAACAACAACGATAAGGAAGCATCTTAAAATCGAAACCAGAAATCGAAACCGAAACCCTACATCAAAAATAGTTCGGCGAATCGTTTTGCGCAGATAAAACAGAAATTCTCACACCGAACACCACTTGGCTTTTATTGAAATCTTTTAATTTCTGCGTTTAGCATTCAGCTAAATTTCCCTCGACCGGAAATATGTAAAGGAGTTTCCTGCCGCAGCACACAAATTATCGATTTCACTTGAGCACTTGAGGTATTACGGCTGATAATTTTCAAAAGATTATTGGGGTAACAAAATTTTGTACCGTGCCTGCCCTACTAAGGGCCATAAATTTGAGTTGTAAATAAAGTCTTTTTTTTTTTTACCTCTCTAATAGTTTTTCGAAAGAGTTGATTTTCATCTTGAAGTTCTTTTATCCTTTCCTGCGTGTTGTCCTCTTCTGAATTTCTGCGCTTGCGCGTGGAGGGTTGAAAGACAATGCGAACGCGCGAGTCATCTCCCTGAGGATTGCGCTTGAGTTCTATAAGCTGAAAAATAAGAAGAAAAATAAGAAGAAAGGGAAAAAAAAGTATTAGGTACAATCAAGCAACACGGCAATGCACACAGAACTGTGGAAATAAGTAAAAAGATTGCCTAGTTGTGGTCATGGCGGCTGAGTGGTGAGAGAGCTCAGCCAGGTTGCCAGAGGATTGCGGATCTTGTCGAACCCCTGGAAAGAGGACCGTGGCAAACCCCCACCAGGAATGCCGGCCAGGGTAGCATGGGAGAGTACCATGCTCCTACAGCGGCTATGAGAACTATTTTGGCCAATTCTGGACAATCTTTCGACCCCTACGTTAATCGGAGGTTTCCTGGTTCAAATTCCTGGGTTGGCTCCTCCCTTTACCAGATATTTCTTCTCTCCTAAAAACTCTGGTAATGTTCAAAATTGAGCCGGTTCAGCCATACGAGCATTAAACTGCTTCGGCTGACTTCAGGCTCAAAGAAATTAATTAAAAAAAAAAGCTAAAGCGCAATGGTTATAAATAGAAAGCCAGTCGTTTTTTTTTTTGTTTGTTTACTCTTATATGCTTTAAAGTGGGACTCCGGCAATGTGATTTGAAGAAGTATTTGTATCGCCCTTTATAGACAGTATTTTTTGCTGATTTCTGCATTTTCTGTGTTTGTGTGTTTTAAAATAGCACACTTTTAATTTTAATTACTTTTTTACTTTCAGAAATATTATTTTATATATTATTCCTTATTTATTATGGATAAGGAAAATACCACGTGAAGAACTAAAAGAGCTTGTTTACGTGTTAAAATTTCATTAAATGAATGGCAAAAGCAAGGAAAAAATTAATTAGTGCAAATCACATTTGAAAAATGATAAAGTAATTTGAAGTTACAAATAAGTATCCAAGAAGATCAAAATAAAGTAAAATAATTACAGCTACAAATAAAACATATGAGAGTATCATTAAAAAGTAATTAATATGTGGTTAGATATAACATGTGGTTACAAAGCACATGAGAACCAGTAATTTTAGAATCAGTACTTAAGTTCTTTCCCGTATTTTTTCTAGTATTTTTTTTTTTTAGAAATAAGGAGCTGGCTAAGCAAGCATTCAGATGTTTAGTTACCGATTAACTATTTCTTTTTAATTTCTGTTTTCACTGTAACAAACTTGGTCAAGAACAATAGATTTTTGAGCAATTTATTAAAAATATCGGGTATAAAAAAGTTACTAAGCGCTTACCATAATTATTTCTGATACGAAGTATAAATAATTGCAGTGTGTTGTGCATGTTTAACTAAATATTTTATCCAAGTTATTTTATCCAAGTTATTGAAGATAGGAGAAAAGTTCTTCAACAACACAAAATCTTTTTTTTAACATGATCACCTTAATTACACCGTGCTACTTATACAATTCCTCGGTAGAATATTTGACGTCATTTTAAAAAAGTATTTTAATAATTTTATTCTGAATTTTTGAAGTCTTTGTATCGTATAAATTGGGTCAAAACCATAGCTTTCAATACTTTATCTCAAACTAGAGGAAGCCCGTGCTATGCACGGGGCCGGTCACATTTCACGGGACATTTTCCCGATGACTTGTTAGATTGATCGACCACTCATGCCTGGCTCCTTTTTGGCTGCAGGTACAGTGGGAGAGTGCATTTTCAATGCGGGCGCGAGGAGGGGAGAAGTAATTTTCCTTTAGGCTTTTCTTTAGGTTTTCGTCTTCCGATATTATTATAAAGATGTGACTCTGTCCATGCAAAGTCGATAAATGTTTTTATTTTTTTCATTTAGTACGTTTCTAGTGGATATAATTTAGGCGTAATGCCCATACTTTTTTTTAATTAGTTGATCAATGTGGTCTTTGAATTTTTAATGTACGGTGGTGACGTCCTGGTAACACATCCCAGTACTAAAAGTGTTGTCGTTATAATAATACGGTTAACTTGAAAACCCACAGACGTCACCGTCGGTTAATTTTGATAACCCACACTTTTTCGATAATTTAACACTTTCATGAAGTCTACACAACTCCTAATCCACCATGACCAACCTTTCATATTAGGCTACTGTTTGTGTGGCGTATCTTGAGTCCTGGAAGTATTTTACGAGCGACTACGTCTTCCTGGAGGGGGCGGCTTTAATCAACGGCCGCCATTGTTTTTGTAACCAGCTTGGATGTCAACAAGGCACTCTGCTGCCAAAAACGTACGATCGATTATCTGTGTTCGTTCTGCGGCGAAGTCAAGATAGGCCGCGCACACTTTACACAACAGTTCAGACAGTTTGCAACAATTGCGAAACCGGCGTAAACAGGAGCATTTGCGACTGGCGACATTCTTCACGGCACCAACGCACGGATCAATTATTGAACTTGGCGGCCGGACCACTAGCATGGTTCTTGATGCTTCAACTGTATTTTTTTCGTAATCACCGCACCCTGTAATTTTGTATAAAACTATCCAAAAACAGATTTAAAAAAAAAAGGAATTGTTGCAAACCTTAGGCACAAATACGAGGCAGAGGGTAGTGGTGGTGCAGAAGATTATAAAAACAGAAATGATGACGAAAGAGGCGTTCGGTTGGTCTGCCAGGATGAAGGAGATGGCTGCCCCGATGACGCACATAATGACGACATTGTACACGCTCATTCCGATGTACTTGGAATCGTTGAGGGCGGGGATGCTCACGTGACGGGTCTCCCACGCAAGGAAACAGCCAATCACCTGCCACAATTAAAAGAAAAAAATATATATTATGAGGATATTCTGGAAGAAGGTTCGAAACATTGCACGAATGGGATTAAAGAAAGCAATTAAAAGAAAAATATCAAGAGGATATTCTGAAAAAAGGGTTCAAAACAATAGAGCAGTGACATTTGCCGCCATATTGGCTCCGGTATGGGTTTTGGAGGGCATAACTACAAGGTGCACTACATAAAAATGGAGGGAAAAACAACTGAAGAGCGGATTTCTGAGGCTTAAAATAACGTTGTTTTCTCCAACAACAAAAAATCGCACGTTTCAGGTCTAAGAAATCGCTCTTCACAGCATCGGCTTCAGTATGACGCCCTTCTGTTTCTCTCTGCAGTGCCCCTTGCAGCTAACCCATTAAGGCTCCAGCATAGAGTAATATACAACAATTCTCCGTCGTGTCACTGCTTTATATACGAATCGAAAATAAAATGATGCCGATTTTGTGTTTCTTTAATTATTTAATTAATTTATTTTTTTTCTTATTCAACACAACATTTGTCGTCATTATTCACAAATGAATTGCAACATGTTATTCGTAAAGAAAAGCTACAGAAATATTTAAATGCACACACACACACACACTGAACATTCGATATGAAACAATGAAATATGTTAATGTATATAAATTATAATTCAATCAATCTATATATTTTTTTTCGCTTATGCGCAGATTTAATGATGATGAAGGATCATGACGTCCGGCCAGAAGTGAGTAGGAGAGTAGGATATCTGGCCAGAAGCGAGCAGGTGAGCAGGCTTAGCATTCCAGCGTTGGGAGGGGGGGTCAGGTTCCGGTAGAGGGCGTGAGGAGATGGTTGTTTGCTAGAACGGCGTATGTTACGCCAGGGTCAGCTAGTATTATTGTATTATTTGATAGAGGCATTATTGTATTATTTTTTTTTATTGGCGGAGCGAGCGAGCGAAGCGTAGCTTATAACGGACACCAAATTGCAAAATGTTGGTTGGTCCGTTGGTCTGTTGGTCTGTTAGTACGTTGGTCCGTTGGTTGCACTTTTTTAGTCTGGGTGGAGCCCAAACCAAAGGTCGGATTGAAATGAAATTTCGCACAACGCTTTATACCCTTAAAAGTATTGCTGAGCCAAAATTTGACGTAAATCGAACAATTATTACTGTAGAAATTTTAAATTTTTCGAATTTATATCTAACACTCACCATTGTAAATTTGGAGTCGTGAATAGTTAAGGAATTCTGACGAAGCATACACCATGCTAATGGAGGTCGAGTGAACTTTAAAAAACATGGCAAATTAAATTTTGGTTGCTTCTTTCTAGGTAAAAATCTTTTTCGACGTAACTCAATGAAATAGTATCATTTGACTGTTGTATTTAACCACTACAGGAACAAACACAACCATAAAAAACAAATGGATTCCATTAACGACACACGTTAGTTCATTTAAAAAAAGAATGCTTGGAGATTATTCAGTTCAACATGGCAACGAAAGTGGCTTTTGCACTAGCGATGGGAATCCCGAATATGAAACCTGAAATCGTCGTATCAAGGCCAAGCGGTATTATAAACCGATGTTGACATCAGACGAAACACGAAAGCACGAAACACGATTATGCCCGCCTCTCTCAGTTTATGGTTTTCTGGTTGCCATGGTAACGTAAAGACTCGAAACCAAAACCGTGTTGCATCGCATGAAGGTATATAGGCCTAATCTCGAACCACCGTTGTTAGCTGCTACTAACGAAACTAAATCGTAGATAAATATTAGGCCTGAACGCTAAAAATTAGAACGAAAACTAGGTCTAAAAGCAAACACATTTTTAACCTAAATTGTGATAGTTATTTCTTTCAGATTATATAATAGAGATCGCTGTTGCAGTCATAGAGTTAGGAAATAATATATTATCTTGTAGTCCGTGATAGAAGTGTGCCAGCTCAACATTTTTGTTGGTGGCGGTGTCAAATCTTATACCAAAGCAGTATTGTGAACCTTTTGAATCTTCTGACTATTGTTAAAAACTATCGTACTGATGATTGTTTGGCTTGCAGTTAAACCCCTTATTATTAATATTTTAATATAAGGATTTGCACAGCAGTTTCTGTAAACAATGTAAGAATTATTGCCAGCGGGAGCTCAAACAGCGGTGGCCATACGTGTTGTTTTATTTTTACTCGGGGCGATGGCCCACGTCTTCAGTCTTGGGCATGAAAAGAGGCTACAAATAACTAAACAAAAACTAAATGCTGGAGCAAACGAAAGCTTGTTAACGTAAACTTTACACGTAACATAGCCCTACATTAAAACAAAAGGCTAAAATAAGAAAAAGGCCAGCAAAGAACAGTAGTACGTCACACCAAAAGACAAACTGCCCAACAAGGCCCATTAGGTGTTGCACCTAGATTTTTAAGAATTATTAACAAATGTGGTATCGTCAATAAAATAAAAACTAAATATAAGTTTGAAATGATGATCCATTCGCTCCGCCTACAATAGGCCCAAAGCCTGTTTCCTAGTATATGGATTAGGTTTGACGCATGCTTCAGTTCAGAGGTTCTTCAGCGCAATTACTAGGACTAGACCTTTGCACAAGTAAATAGCTCGCTTAAAAGTTGTCCGACATTCTATGACCTTTCCAATACTCCATTTCAGGTGTAATTAACAAGGATTCACCTTGAGAAGACCTTTCCACAAGTTAATAGCTCTTTAAAAAGTTGTCATTCTATGACCTTACCGTGAGAATTTACGTTTTTTTTTTCACTAAACGAGGACCATGGTCGGCTTAGACTGAAAAGCTAATCGAAACCGAAACCGACAGTGTACCTTCTGCCTCAGTAATTATACAGATCGAAGCTTTTCTCAATGGTCGCTGACAAACAAACCACAGACCAATACAGTATATCTCACTTAGAGGATACTATTTGTTTTATGCCCTTATTAGGGAAATGACGTCAGCTTCGTTAATCGTCGGGTTTTTACGGAAAGACGAAGCTGCTTCTCGGCAGGATTCGGAAATAGTTATGCCCGTATTAAGGCAATGACGTTACTTTCGTGCATCGTCGGTTTTTTACGGAAACATGAGGATGCTTCTCGGTTAGGAAACGTTTAACTTGGCGTAACAGCAAAAACGTTAGGCCTAATACGAAATGCCAATGCCGAAGCGAACGAAATTACAGGTTGGTTGATGAAATGCGATGGTGGATAGTATCGCTACACTACGCCAAATAAGAGTTAAACATCGTCAACCAAACATAAAAGGTAAAGATTATCCATAAAACTAAACACCGTACATCAAAATTACGTCGTATATCGAAATCGAAACCCGAAAACGAAATTCCTTCGTTCAGAAAATCGTTTCGTGAAAAGAAAACCAAAATTCTCACACCGAATTACACTCGTGCTTGTATTATATGTATAATTTGGGTGTTTTAGCACTCAACTCCTTTCCAACAAATTAAATTAAATTAAACCTGGAAAGGAGTTTCGTGCTAAACCACAATAATTTCGATTTCACGCACTTGGGGTATTATAGCCGAAAAGACCTTTGCACAAGTACAAGCTCCTAGAAAAATTGTCATTCTATGAATTTTTCAAACTTGATTCGCTTATACTTACCATGAGAAGACCTTTGTACAAGTAAATAGCTCCTAGAAAAGTTGTCATTCTATGACTTTTGCAATACTCCATTTCAGGTATAATTAACATGTCATGATTTGTAGGATGAGGCTGCATATATAAAAAGAAAAAAACAAACAAATGATTTAAACTACAAAATAAAATAACTGAAAGCCACACACGAATAGTGAAACAATAAAGTATACAAGATATTTAAGCAAAGATATTTAGCCTACTTTAGGAAATAGGCTAGGTCTAAGAAATAGCCTGGAGTTACTAATGTAATAATAATATACACTTTAACCATCATAGAGGGACGGTACGGAATACGGAGGGGCGACAAACCAACTGACACCCCTCCAACACTCCTACCGCTGAGCCATACTGACATATACATGTATGTTTACATGTATGTTTACATGTATATGAGTGCGTGTTAAGTGCTACCTATGGAGGTTTTGGGCGTGCCAGTATTTCTCAGCGACAGGATCTTGAGCTTTGATTTCAATGGTCGTGGATTCCCAGCTCACGCAGTCTGACATATAAGTCCAAAAGGCAACGTAAATAGGTTTCCATCCGTACTTATTTAACCGACTCAAAGGACGAATACCACACGGGAGCAGTTAATGATAATTAACCCACAGACAAATCTGTTCTGCTGCTATTTGGACTTAGGGCACGTTTACTCAACGACTCGCTATCACATTCTCGCAGCTAGAAGCTCTAGAAATCATCTGAACTTCCAGCATGGCTGCGATTTTAGGTTTGTCGACTCGCAACAAAAAGAGTCGGTAATGCGAGTGCAGAAGCGACCGGCAAAACTTCGTCAGGAGGAATTCTTTATCTTATTGTCACGGATTATAAGACTGCAAGTTATTTATTCAAACGATGTCGGATTTAGCTAATCCAGGCAGCGTTGCTCCCATGGCAATGACAACTTTGCCATTGCGATTAAATTCTAGCTGCGAGAACGCAAAGGGGAGTCGTTGTGTAAATCCGTCCTTAAATCGGGTTGCCTTAGCGGAACTTAAAGGGTGCAGTGGTTAGCTTTAGGCATTTGGTGTCAATGTGCAGGGTCCAATGTCTGCCGTTCAAAGATAACGGAAATTTTCGTATATTCATTATTTAGTCATTGCTTAATTCGCTATGTCTAATCCTTGGGGATGAGGTATTTGGTAGCTCCGATTGCAACAGTCTCCCTCCCACACTGAAATGTACCCTCCCAAAAGCAAAGCAATGCCGCTCGTCAAACAATTTGACGTTGGAACGGTAACCACTAGATAAATAAGCAGCTTTCATTTGTAAACTTTAAAAATGAAAATCCGTCGATCTGTTGTTTAGCCAACGGCCTATAGCTATTTGTATAACGGCAATTAAGCGTCCGCCCATGTAGCCGTTCAAAAGGGCCAGTGAAGCCGTGTTAAATTCGCCGATAAATTAAGCATAGCGATGGCAACTGACACGTCTAATTACAGCCTGCCCTCTTCAGTGATTATTAATATTGGGTTCAAAAGAGAGGGGGGTGCCGAGATTGAGCTGGCTACGTTTACAACACCACGGCGTCTAATTACGTGCTTGGTGCACGTGACATGTAATTTCCGGCGAGCTTAACTTCCGTCACAATTACAACTCCGAAAGCTCAGTCGCAATTTTTTTTCCAGTTTCCAAGTGGTCGGGCGTTTTAAATGAAGTCCTAAAGACAAAAACAGAGGAGAAACCAACTTTAATTTAGGCCTAATACGAGCAAGGATTGCTAGAGAAGTACCTTGTAAAAATATGTGTTTTAAAATAAGCACATTTTAAACACACCTAGAAAAATGTTTACTGTTTTCAGCTGAAAAAATCATAAAACGTGTGTTATAAATAGCAGTGGGCTGAGAATGTAACATCACGGGAGCAGAGTTAGTTGGGATTTGCAATTAACTCTCTTTCCCAGCTTATGTCTGAATGTGTCCCGGGAAATGTGACCGGCCCCGTGCAAAGCACGGACTTCCTCTAGTTTATTTCATAAAATCATTCATGGCAATTACTTATTAGTAATGATGGTTTATTAGTGTTTTGTCAAACCGAGCAGCGTTTTTATGATTTTAGAGTCGTCGTATTCATTTCCGAAAATTTCGGGATATTTCTTTAGTATCTAGGGTTTTTCAGTGCTTAAAAAAATGACTGGTACCAGTAATTTGGGGATCCCTGGATTCCAATCTCCTAGGTTTGCGACAAATACCAATGAGGTGTAGGTATGGCGATCTGAAGGAGTGAGATATAAAATGGGTGCGTCGAGCAGTGTGTGGCAAATTGCATGTGACGTGTAGTAAGCGTGACGAAATAAGTGTGACGAGTAGTGTGTGACTAATCGTGTGTGACGTAATTTAAGTGACGGATTGAAGAAGTGACGAAGTGACGAAGTGAGCGTGACGAGTAGTGTGTCACGAATGACCAAAACCCATAATTGCGGTAGTTGCGGAGCACGAAAGTAACTGCAATTACGTAATCGCGTGGGTTATACACATCGCGATAAAATTGTGACATCGTAATGTCACCCGCATCTGTTCGCCCCTACCAGACGAGTCAGGCCGAAAATTAGACGACGTGGTATTAAAAACATTGGTGCTTGCTCTCAAAATAAACGACGTTGAAGATAATTCCTGCACGGTCACAATCTTATTCGTGCACCTGGAAAATTCGTGTTCTCCTGGCAAGAACAAATCACAAAGCAAAACGAGTGGAGAAAAATAATAACAAATGAGCAACGACTAAAAAAAAAAAAAAATTACGAGCGCTGATAAGAACACGAGATTCCTTGATGACGGTCGTCAGGAAGTCTTTTCGTTCTCATTAATTGTGTTGTTTTTTCCTTTTCGTTATTTTCGCCGGTTTTTTTTTATTATTATTTTTTTTAACAACGACTCCATGATCCTCGCCGCTAAGCCTCTCACGCAAACAGCCTCACGCTGCCCCCCCCCGTAACCATGACAACCCTGTCGCTTAAAAGCAACTGCCCGCGCGTTAATGCCCTCGTTGGTCTCCACCGCGACCTCTCCCGGCAGGAAGTGACGTTTATCTCCGGCCGCCATTACAAATTTATGAGCCACCAAGTTGGTTACTGTACCGACAATTTACCGCCTTTATAACTGTCCAAAAAGTTGAGTTAAGGGCTGAGCGAGGAGAGGTAACTATAGGAAAACAAGATGGGAAATGTCTGAAGTTACAAAATATGAGTATAAGGGTTAAGTTAATATTATAATATACGCCCGAAACGGCATTAAGCAGGAGTAGAAGGGGGGGGGGGGTGAGGCTTAAAGGCGCGTCGACAACTTGGTCATTAGCGCCAACCTCATTCACAGTGCAGTGGTCCGGGTTGCCACTGCACCACACACGAAGGAAAAGTTGAGAGACCATACCATGAGATGGCAGCTTCACTTTTTTTAATTTTTTTTTGTCATTTATTCATTAAAGGTGCCTATTCACCGAATACAGGCTGCAGCATGAAGCGCCGTCTACCATTATTTAGTTCTATGTAGCACTTGATTTCAACAAGCATAAGAATGCTCAAAGAAATATCTTTTTTACGCAACAAACGAGCCACGTGCCTCCTTAATTACAAAACGTAAAGTTGATACGTCCATGTGCACCAGGGAGCAAGCGGGCAAGGTTAACGATATCACGGTCACTAGATGGCGCCCACCGAGCGGTTCAAAATCAGGCGTTCTGACGGCTCTTTCCTTTCCCCAGATGACATTAACAGCCTCGAATCTTCAGTATCTCGAAGGCAACGGAAGGTCTGCCTATTTGGTACTTGCCGATTAGGGAAAACGTCATGATAGAGGCGTTCATGCTGTCGACTGTTCCCATTCGCGCGTCCATACATATGAGATGCATGTCAGCAAATTCCTGGAATGAGTATGTCTCCATAGTAATGTACGCAAGTTCAACTTCTAACAAATCAAGAAGTTCAACACGATGCGAAAAAAAGTGATGATGAGAAATCTGCTCTCCAAAACCTACTTGGCTGGTCGCGATGTGACCTAAATCAAGAGAAATACAGCGAATAAAAGAAGTTCAACGAAATGAGAAAAGCGTGATGATCAAAAGAAATCTGCTATCCAAAACCCTCTTGGCTTGTTGCAATGTGGCCTAAAATGCGACTGATAAAAGAAGCTCAACGAGATGCAGAGAAAAGAGATCAATGTTTCCCAGCAAGACCTCTGTAATGGGGTTGCTGGGTAGCCATGAAGTACTGTTTTAGTTGTCATTTATACTTGCCACAACATCTGCTCTGCAGAAAAGCTAGACAGAAAGGCTTACTACTAAAGACTTTTATGTAACTTGAAAAGGCAGGCCTTCCGGACTAATGGCCTTTTGTCTTGTTGTGATGTGTACTAGGATCCGTCATTAAGGTTTGGCCAGACCTTTCAAAGGACAAAAGAAGTTCGCCCCCCCCCCCCCCAATTGTTTTCGGTCTTTAAAAGTACTGGAACAATTGTATTAGTTTTGGAAAAAGTCCTGCATGTAAAATGCTTGAATTTTGGGAGAGTGTTCTTATGCGAACTCTGTATTTAGGATATTGATATGGTCCCAATTTTATTCCTAAGGTCCCAAAATTATTGATATGGTCCAAACTTATTCCTATGGTCCAAATTTATACTCATGGTTCCAAACTTATTCCTATGGTCCAAACTTATACCATTGTCCCAAACTTATACCTATGGTCCCAAACTTATTCGTATGGTCCCAAACTTATTTCATGGTCCCAACTTATTACTATGGTCCAAACTTATTCTCATGGTCCCAACTTATTATTATGGTCCAAACTTATTCTCATGGTCCCAAACTCTCCGAAGTCTATCAAACCTTGTGGAAGCTATGAAGAAAGTAATAATTTTAAATAAAAAAAAAATCGTTACTTCATCAATCAAACTATGGAAATGTAGTCTTACAAATATTACTATTATAATAATATAACAATTTACAACATTCGTATGTGCAGGGCTACCGGAAGGGTGGCGAGCCACTTACACCGTGCCTGTATCGCTCGTGGGAGAAGGGTTTTTTTTTTTTAAACCGGGCACAACATGGAATGGTTTTGTGCCTCATCAAGACGTCTTCAAAAAATTTCCCAAGGATTGAGTTTGCAACATTCTGCGGAATCCAGACACAGTGCCCATATTAACTGCTTCAGCGCTAAGTGAGTTCCACACTGGTACAATGCGGACAGAAATTAAGTTTTTGCGACATTCAAGGTGAGAACCCAGGGCCATCCATTTCCATCGGTGGGCCCTGGTTGAATGTGTGTGTGTGTAGAGAGATCGAAAACGCACAGATCGACCGGAATCAAACTTCTAAGGATCTTGTAAACAAGAATAATTTCAAATCTAAGCCTGTGGATCTCCAAAGATTTCAGACCCGTCATCATGTGGCGATCCTTATAGTTATCTCACGTAGGCCAGGCATACTATTGTATCTTCAGCTATTGTGTTTAATGTTTCGTAGCGGAAAAGTTCAGTCGAAATATCCGGCAGTTCATTTTGTAGTTGTATCATTATGGTAGATTCATGTGAGTGCCAAAGTTTAGGTCTACCTATTATTTATGGGTTTACACGGTTTTCACAGTGGATTTATTAATATCGTAGGGATTGGATTTGGATGTGAAGGCATTGAGCTTGTATTGTTCCAATTCTGCATCTGTATGTGAGTCATTAACGTTACTATTGTTATAGTGTGTACTGATGGTTATATATGGATCGTCATTAAAAGGTTTCATTGAGGAGAAGTTTGAGTCCAATCGGACATGTTGTGTTCCAATGATTTCTGGTTTAGTAAGTGTATCAAAAAGAATTTCACATGATAATGTGAGTTGTTCAGACACTACCTAATGTGGAACTTGACTACGTTTTCCCACACGTAATTCCGTGAACTGTATCACGAAACGTGACTTTGAATTCGTGAGTTACCCCAACATTATGTAATTTCTCCCACTCCTGTTTGCATGACCCTATTATAATGTCATCTGCAACCGTAACCAACTTATGTCACTTAGAATGTTCGTGACCTACAGCCTCTGGATGCGAATCGATTGATGGTAACTTTCAGTTAACATGTGTAATCAAGATACACGCTAGTTCTACATCCGTTAAATTATCCGTTTCAAGAACAATATGCGTTATGTTTCTGATAATCCATCCGTCTAATTCGCGTCGTATTGCCACCATCGACCATTACGCCCATTATGGCACTTTTTTGGGGATACATTATTAGTTAGTTCCTCATAGTAGAACGAATTGTGGAAACTAGTCTAATAAACGGTGAAATATCTGTCGACATCATTGTTCCGTTGATACAAAGATTACGATGCTGTGCTTCCCATTGATAGGAATTTATGAGCATTTTCCACAACTCCAGCCGTATTATTACACCACTGTGTTGAATGTTCTAAAAAAAAAAAGCTATGAATTTTTTTTTACAATTAAAATAATGGAAATTCATACATACCACTGCAGGCAAAGTCTTCGTTTCTCTATAAAATGGGTCTAAAACTTGCCACGTTGTCATGATAGCTATATCAATAGCCAATAATACTGCGACAACGATGAAAAGTTGAAAATCTGTGATAGCCTGTAAGATAAATTAAGCCAAACTTAAGAAATTGTACATATTTGAAATCTATCTAATTTACCCTTAGTTGTGTGAATTACCAGTATTTCTTTTCAATTTTTGCCGTAATTCGTAGGAATCGATCTGCCATTCAGTTGGTTTGAAGTCCTCTGCTCAAGTTCCAGACGACCCCCCCCCCTACCAAAGCACTCAATGTGCCGTATTCAGTAGCTTGACAATACCATGTAACTTAGGGCATCAATCAACAAAAACGTCAAATTCAGGTTAAGCACAACAGTTAAAAGTGGCTAAACAACCATTCCCAAATTATTACTATTTTTGAAAATGCCCTGTGAGGGCTGTGAGGGCTGCAAGGATTAAAAAGACGGTGGAATGATGATGACAATAATAATAATAATAAAATAATAAGAACGATAGTATTTCTGTAACATGCAGACAATGTAGGGAATCTTGCAGAGGCAACAGCAACAACATGATTGTATTACACGCAAGAACCACCAAACAGCATACAAAAAGAATACACACAATGTGGCACAAGGAAAGGTTACAAGGGGAGGTTCTAATATCTGTAATCTGGCGTAACAGACATTTGCACAGAAGAGATGAGTGAACAGATATTTCGGGGATACAGGGTTAGCCCTTGCAAACAGTCTTCTAGAACCCGGGACCCTCAAGAATACTTTACCAGTTGCATTGCCATACGTCACCACGGTTGTCCGACAGAATACCACCAGGAAAAATACCAACGGTCATACATACCACATCCAAAATACTACCCCACTAAAATACCACCCTTTCCAAATTCATGTATGCAAAAATACCACCAGTTAACAACTTGATTTTGGTTTGCTCTTACTGAAATCTGATTGAAAACCCAACCACCTGGAGAAGCTAGCGACATCTCTCTGCCCATCACGGAACTGGGTGCACCGCACTTGGCCACATTTTTTATCGTTTCTCACTCGTTTGGAAGGACGGAAGCCGTTTACATTTTGCACCGGCAATAAGCATAGCCCAAAACGCCTGATCATGCTGCAGAGTCTGAATTGATTTCCAGAGCCTACGATGATTTTGACCCACGTAATTTTGGAAAGCATTGTTCGAACCTAGACATTGATTGTTTGTCCGAACATCTGGTGAAAAAAAAAATGGTGGGATGCGACGAATTCTGACCGGAAGTGCTGCACTGAGGGCACAGTAAGAAGACCGCATTTGGCGAATCTTGTCATAACGTGGGTCTCACCAAAATAGGCAAATAGTAACGTTAAGAGGCCAATTATGACACACTCTTGTTTAAGGCCTTCAACGCTGCTGTACCAGTAACCAGCCCTAATTTCAATTTTTTCCACGTGTTTTTCATTAATTTGCATAACTTTGGATTTCAGTCAAAAAAAAAGGTGGTATTTTTGCATGCGTGGATTTGGGATGGGTGGTATTTTAGTATGCTGGTATTTTGGATGTGGATTTAACCGGTGGTATTTTGACACGGATTCGTCACCACAGCACTCAGGTGTTGTGACCTAATCCGAAGATCATAAAAGATCATAAACGATCATAGAAGATCATAAAAGATCATAAAAGATCATAGAAGATCATAAAAGATCACAGAAGATCAATAGAACGACGCTCAAGTGTTGCGAGTTGCATTGAAGACGACCTGTTTGAATCATATGATGGTTCTTTATAAGATCAACTGGATGACACTCAGCTGTCGTAAGCTGCTCTGTAAAGGGCACAGGTTGATCGCACAACTATTCTTTTACGGCGCGGTTACTCTGCACGGTTACTAGTACACTGAGTACTGCCTACTATGACAAATATCTTAAAGGCAACTTACTTTCCTATTTAATTTTATATCCGTGAAAATGGTGTGAACTCGCCACGTTTTGCTAAACATGGAACCAAATGCTAGAGTAAAGCCTGACATCAGAATCCATGCTCGTACCTTCCAAAAGAAAAGAAACAACAACAAATAAGTTACTAATAGCATTACTTAATGAAATTATTACTATTATGTCACAACACCAAGAGTTCGACAGAGGATAAAATTCATATCTGGATTAATTTTTCCTTAGATGATGCTAGCAACAGGACCGGATTAAAACATTTTGGGGCCCGAGGCATCGGTTTGTATCTGGGGCCCCAATTTATATAGGGTAGACAGGTGGCCCAGAAAAAAAAGTAAACCTGGAAACGTCTGAAAGTCCAAGGGTTATATTTTTTAAAGTGAAAGTGGCCTCATGTTTTCTGCATCAAAAATCCCATTCTGTCTAAACAATTGGGTCAAATTATTCGACAACATTTTTTTAACACGTCAAAGTGACCAACTGTTGTATGGTTCGGCGCAGTCGCAAGTTTAGCAGGTACTACGTTACAACCTGACGGCCGATGGAAACCGTGTACTCCATACGTAGACGTGTCACTCAGTCAATACGCACCATACGTAGACGTGTCACTCAGTCAATGAACAGCTTCAGCTATTTTGTTTGTTGAAAGAGTAGAACACAAGTTCAACAAGGTTAACAAAACCTAATCTAACTTAAACAAACCCAAAAGACCTACGACGTCACCATTTGAAAAAAAGAAAGCTGGGAAAAAAATGAAAGTGGTCGTGGGGCCCCTACACAACCTGGGGCCCGAGGCAGCTGTCTCATTTGCCTCATGGTTAATCCGGCCCTGGCAAGCAATTATAGCCAGAGCCTCCTAGAGTAAAGGCCATATCTGCCTTACCTTCCATAATGCTCCGCAAGAAAGTGACACAAACAGCGACGTGGCAGGTTTGATAACTAGTGCCATCAGTTGGCAGACTTTGAAAACCTTGTTGGTTAGTTTGCGATTTCGCCACTTGGTGTTGTGATGACAGCACCTAGCAAACCTGCTCCACTGCTGATATTAATCGCTTTTTAGCGTGTTTGTTCTCTTATGGCCTTTACTGTAGCTGACTCTGCTATGAATCTTGATACTCTTTTACATGCCACAACGTGTAATTAGGCCTAAATATGCACATAATTAAGCTACAATCAAATAAACAAGCTTGCTCCTAACAGCAAGGAATGAGCCACCAATTCATAAAAAGGAACATTGATTAATTTTCGACAGTGCTGTCTTGGTCACCTAGACAATAAAAACCCGATACACTGATGAATAGTGAGAACAAAAATGTCAAGTAGTCTAATGTAGAAAAATTAATACACAATTTTTAAAATGCCGTCCATAAATCCTAACCAAAATTGTTAGGGTCTCATCGGATATTTAATTTTACAGTCAAAACGAAGTTATAACCAAAGTTTCATCAACAAACTAAATTTGTCGTTTATTTGGCCAATTTTGGTCTATTTTTCCCGTACTGTTTGGGTAGGCTTTATAAGTAACATAGTGATGTGGTGCCCCTTGCAGACACGAATTGAGTTTGTTGTAGATTTCTACAAGGTACACAAGGCATCATTAAAACACATCACGCTGAAAAAAATGAGCTTCTGTTATTAAGGCAAAATTTCTGTCTAGCCATAATATTCTCTATTATCACGAACCAGAAAATGAAATCAAAATGGATTAAAACTTACCGTACATATGTATGGTAAAGTGTGTACGCTCGTTAGTTCACTATCCATTCCTAATAATATCACACTTGTGTATGTAAGAATACAACCTATTATAATTAGGTTGTTTAGATAAGGGCTTGACATTTTGATATTTCTGAAATGAAATGCAAAAGTGGCCACGTAAACATATCATGAATTAACCCATTACGAATGCATACATTTGGAAGTTATGGAGAGTCGCATAAATTGGTCAATTGCCTGAGGAATTTGAAAGAATTTAAGAAAACATTTAGTAATAGTTATTGGTTAAAAACTATTGGTTATCGATTTTTAAACCACGTCTGCGATGATTTGGCCGCAAGACATGCAAATACATCGAGGGCGCAAAGCCCACAAGATGATTTGCATGTCGAGCGGCCAAATCATCGCAGCCGTGGTTTAAAAATCGATAACCAACAGTTCTTAATAAATAACATATTTATATCACGGTTGGGACGTCAAGCTGAGCTCGTATTTAATTAAAACGTGTTTTTGTTTTGTGAAAAATTTCTCAAAAAGACTAAAGGTCATTCCATTTTAGTTTACTGAGGGTGGTGTGGTTGGTAGACCGACGAGTCGTTTGCGTCCGTTTGTGGGGGAGTGGGCAGGAAGGATATGGAGCGTCGTTTCGCCGTATTTCACGCTAGCCAGGTTGCTTGTGTTTTTGAAGCTTTTCGGAGTGATAGAACTTCGATAAAATGCTGCAGGGATAGAATGACATTCTGGGAAGGTATGTAATTTCATTTTGAGCATTTGTAGTTTGAGAATTGTTTAAAAACTAGGTAATAGGGTAACGGTATGAATGAAGGTCATTGCATTTCAGTTTGTGGAGGGAGGGGGGGGGAGTTAACGCAGCGTGAATGGCTTAGATATTCGCCAGACGTATAAGAGTTTGAAGGGATGGGATTTCATTCCTTTTAAGTAATTAAGTTTTGGGCGTTTTTATTGCGTTACGCTTTTTTTTTTATGATGTATTTGGTCGTTGGTGCGTGATCCGGAAGTGTCAAAAGTGTGGGTTATTGGCAAAAGTGTGAGGTAACTTGATAAGCCACACTTTTTGCGATTTAACCGGGATTTAACCAACGGAAATTTAGCATGGCGTTGAGTTAGCGTGACGTCACAGCCGTGGTATAAAAATATATACAATACATAACACACTAAAATGTTAAAAGGTTTTGGACAGTCATCATTAAAGACTGATCGTAAACAAAAGAGCACTTTCCTAAATTAACTAAAAAGTTATAAGGTAGACAGCGCTTATCAAAGTTGTTCTTAAATGCACGATCTCATTTTTTTAAGAACAGTCGAAAATTTGCGAGTACCATTGCTATTACCGGTTTTTGAGAATGAGCGTTGACTTTGACCTCGATAGTATTTGAGAGATGAACTCTTTCTCATTTAATGATAAATGTGGATTAAATGTGTGTTCAAAATGCCGTATAACAGAGTCGTGTTTTCCTGAACCAAAATCACAACCTGACATAGAAATAAAAAAAAAACAGCTCACCTCTGATTCCTGAACTTGATGTTAATCGTCAAGAAGGCTACGGCAACGATGATTCCTACAGAAGCTATCGTTGCTAAAATCGAATAAACCGTCAGGTTCACTCTAGTACGTTCCGTTAACGTCAACGTACGGTCGAGGGGTGGCCCGCCACCTAGAAAATAATTGGTTGTTTTAAAAGTTAAACCGTTATAAATGTGAATACGGTAAACAAAAACGTCGCTATAATCATGGCATGTACGTCCTAAAGTTAACCAAATTGGATGCCCTCCACCATTTTCTAGGATTAGTAGACCCACAATTTCCAAACTTTTTAGTATAATCACTATCCCGCTGTCGTATTTCCTAGCATGAAGGGATAAAATAGTCCAGATATTGCCTATACCTCATACACAACTCTTGATGCGCTCAGCTGCTACTCCGTTAATACGCTTTTGGCATCGGTCAGAACATGGTGAGGTTCACGTAAGCCCTATGTCCCAATGGACCTTTAATTCGCTAGGGGCAGGCTAACCCGTATGACCACTGAACAAGTAGAGGGGAACGGGCCAAGATAAAAATAGACAACTGGTCTTGATAGGTTAATAATATTGCTAGTACGGGTGGGAATTAGAGCGGAGGGACGCCCTAAAAATAGATGGTGCTACTGTACTACGCAGTGTACCGTCACATTTCTACTGTAGCATGCAGTCTACCATAAAAATATACTCACCTAATTTTCCAGGTTAGGTGTAAGTAAGGTTACGTTACGACACGGAGTTGACCGTAACGTGATGGTAGATCGCATACTACAGTCGTAACAAATAGACAATAGACTTTGAATCGTGTCTGCAGCTTGGTATTAAACTAGTAAGTAGGTTAAAGGCATTAAAACTAAAAGGTGGGAATGAGGGAAGGGGTGAGAGATGTGCTAAGAGGTCATACTCAGTAGGCTACCCATTATACCCACCTAGCACTAGTTAAGTAAGTTAAAGCATTAAAACTAAAAGTTGGGTTGAGGGAAGGGGTGAGAGATGTGTTAAGGAGGTCATACTCAATACCCATTAAACCCACCGTGCATAGCACTAGCT
>JAHWFP010196154.1:0-16125 GCA_023313725.1 Lithobius niger | reverse complement strand
GTTTGGAGAAACGTAGTTGGTTGGTTGGGTTTGTTTTAAACTTCGATTACTGCTAAGATGATGTTAGGCCTATCAGCAAAGTTTTGACATCTCCATGGGCACAAATCCCAGGACAATGCTGTTTCGGAAGGTGCTGGACGTTTTATGGATTTTGGATACATAGCAAGTTTTGGGTCACTACTGATTTGACAATGTCACAAAAGCCAAAATAAACAATGCCGTCCAAATAATATGGTTTCCACTCGGAAATCCCGGAAACTTCCCGAATGGTCAAAGTGTTTGTTCGCCCTCTGCCGGACTACGCCAGTCCCGTCTGGTCTCCCTTGAGGAATCAGTAAAGAGAAGTTTCACAGAGAACATTTCTGGGTTTTTTTTTTAACTTGTCTTAGTATACACTGACCGTCTTAAAAGACTTAAGTTGTAGTTTCTCGAATTAAGATACCTTAACGCTGACCTTTCATTTATTTACTCACAGTTACGTAAATTGGCAGACTTGGATGCTGGCAAATTTTTCATACCTAGCCGCAATACTAAGACATGTAGACATCCTTTTAAATTAAGTATCGGAAATTTCCAAAAATAGAATTACAAACATTTCTTTACCAATCGACTTGTTCCCGGGATGGAATTTCCTGCCATCCGTGGCGGTTTCTTCGACTTCCGTCTCACGAATTAAGAGGAATTTTCTGTAGGATAGACCTGTCATGGTTTTTTTTTTTTTTTTTTTTTTTTAATTTAAAAAAAAAATAGTTTTGATTATGTTGAACTTGGGTCGTTTTCTGACCAGTATGTTTTGAAATATGGTTTCAGTCTGGTGCCATCTCAAATTTAGAGAATATAAACTACTTAAATAAATATCAAATCAGTAGCACCAACAGACAAAGAGGGCTGGGGCAACATTTAGTAAAAGGGCATAGTAAAATTTAGTGGACATTTTTCTGGGGAATTTTTTTTTCTCCATTTTACCCTTTTCTGCTTCTTTCTTACTAAACTTTTTCTCGCCCTTTTCAGGTCTTTTATTGTGCTTTTTTCGGCCTGTTTTAAGGCTTTACGCCCTTTCACAGGCTTCGCAGCTACAGCAAATCTTGGCATACAAACACCATTTATTAATTTTTTTTTTTACAAAAAAGGGCATTTTTCAAAAAGGGCAGGGCAATGTTTCCCCCACCCCTCCTCCCCCGCTCGCACCCAACCCATTAGCATGCCACAGTGTCAAATTACGGATTGTCTGTGACGTCAAACCCAATGGGTTTTAAGTTACCTTCGTGTTGTTATACGACGCTAGGAAAAACATTCCGTTTCTTGAGAAACAGACCGTTCATGACGAGTCAATTATTATTCATTAGCAAAACTAATTAGAAAATTTCGTCAAGTCGGTGTTTCAAGGCGGTGTTTCGTGAAGTCTCAGGTTTCTACCTTAGTTTGGGCGTTTGAGGTTTACGTTCGTCCTCTGCTCGAATACGCAAGCCCTGTATGGTCACCGTATCTCCTAAACGACATTGACTGCCTGGAGGCTGTTCAACGTCAGTTCACAAAACGTGTAGCTAACCTTAGAGATCACCCTCATGCCTGCTGATCGTCTATCTAGATTGGAACTTCAGCCACTCGAGTTACGTCGGATTTGGGCCGACCTTGCACTGACTTTTCGAATTGTACGGGGAGAGTTGCCAATCGACCTTTCCTTTTTCGATTTTTCTTCAGCTACTCAGACAAGGGGCCACTCATATAAATCGCAGGTCTCCGAATCGCGAACAGACTGCCGGAGGCATTTCTTTGCTCTCCGTGTAGTCAAGATCTGGAACTCGCTTCCAGAGTGTGCTGTATCTGCCACCTCGGTCACTGCCTTTCTGAGGATCATTCGCAAATTACCACTTGACCATTTTCTAAGGCGGACCTATTAAACAGTTTTTACTTAATTTTATTCTCTCTTTTGGGTGCGGCGTAAGCGGCCTTGCGCCCTGCTATTAACCTTGCTTACCAGCAAAAGATATTATTATTACTATTATTATAAAATGTTAGGCCAACTTCCCTTACACTCCAAAACGCGTCAACTAGCATCGTGATTCTATTCATGGAGTGGCCTGGATGCTGCTAAACATTTCCATAAACTTACGGAACAAAGAGCTGATAATTTGTTTCTGACACTTTGATACCGCTCTTTCTGCGCATTGTGTAACATAACGGTTAGATATGTAAACATCTGTTGCAGACGTAACGGTAGAGGATAATTCATACAAAGTGCACAAAGCCAATCCCTCAATCAGACCAATTTTCGGTTTAGAACTAAGCCTACACTGCTACAGTTGAAAGTACCGCAAATACATTATAGTTACTACTTATAGTTTTAACTTACTAGCATTAATTACTAAGGCGGTTTTAAAGGGACACCCGGCCTGCCTTATAACATTCCGCGTGCCAAATTACAGCTACGCGCAGCTCATCATCCGAGCAATTACAGTGCCAAGGTCGGCTGGGGTAGTAGCTGCGTTCCTCGCATGGCTGCTGTCTCGGTTGGCTTTGTGAATAGTACACGAGATAGAATCAAGTCAACGATTGTGTCTTCACAAACCGGAATGATTATCGTATTTTAAAATCACAATTTATAATTTTCTAGGCTATAGTGTCTTATAAATTTGCTTCGACGATCAATTGGAATAATTAATTTTAATTTTTACCGCATTAGTCTATTAGATTTTAGATCTCATGGTAATTATTAGAAAATTAGTAGATGTACACACAGAGATGAAACGTCATGATTATTGTACGCGCGCAATGCATCATTTAGTGACGGTTCGTTAGTAAATAAAGTTCCATTATATTCAACATAAAATCTCCTAGACGCCACATTTTAAAAAGGATTTTTAGCAAGGGAAAGACTAACGGTAAGGATATAGACCTTTGGGGCCGTACTTGATGGGGAGATCGAGAAAAATGGCGCTGGGAGGTATATCCCTTTAACTGCATTCGCAAAATTAAAGCCAGGTGGTGCACACACATATGAAGCAAATAGACGTTTCGGCTCAAAAATTAATACCGTTTTACGTAAAATAGGAAACAAAAAAAAAAGATAAAATCACACACTACTTGAAAACGATTCGGATTTTGTACCGAAACGTCGCATTTTCTGGTTTAATTGTGCACTATCTGACTTTATTTTTTGCAAATTCAGAATCTTACTGCCTTGTTACTTATTATTTTAATTGAATTCGCAAATTTGAAACCGTGTATAGTGCACAAACAAATCAAGAAAATATACGACTTTACAGCTCAAAAATTAATGCCGTTTCAAGTAAAACGACAAAAGAAGGAAAAAATTAAATCACACGTTGCTTGGAAACGTTTCCGATTTTGAGACTGACGAAAAATCGTCATTTCTTGATATCGTTGTGCGTTGGCCATAAATTTTACAAATTCGTAAAATCTACACTGCTTTGCTTTACTTATGAATTTTAAATGAATTCACAAGCAATAAACAACTAAAATATCTTTATAGAAGACGGATTCGGAAGTAAATTACCAAACCTCTCCAATGTATTTTCTTTCCCCGCCGGAAGTCGAGGTGATCCCGGGATCCATCATATTCCCCGATCTTCACTTCTTTGCCGTCTTCGTAAAATCCCCAACGCAACATGCAGAAAAAAAGAAAGAAAAGTAACGATATCATAAAAGGATTAGGGCAAAATATTCAAATCGGAGCATTTTACGGCGAAACGATTATCATACACGGGCGACCGCCTGGGGAGCCTGCTCGGGGTGGGAGGAAGGAAGGGCGGGGTGGGGGGCGGGGGGACGCAAAAAAAAATGAGGAATTTCAAAAAATATTTCTTCTTATTTAAGAATAATTGTTGTCATTAGGTACCATACCTGGAAAACATAGCGTATTGGAAACCAATAAAGGGCCACAAATAAAACTAAAGTGCTGCAATTAACCATGAACGAGACCGTACTGTGGTCGCTAGTGCTAGTGCTAGTGCTAGTGCTAGTGCTAGATTCTCGCCAACCTCTCTACATTATCACTTTTTTACTATTTTTATAGGCCTATACCACGCGCCATGGTTGCTGGCTGTTACGTGCATATCACGTGACTGGGCTAGTCCAATCAGACGACCAAACAGCCGTTCTTCTCGTTCGTGAATGGCTAACTCATGGTGACGTCACGGCAAACAGCCATTGCGCATGGTTTACGTTGCTTATAGGCCTACGTTTTATAGGCCTACATTCACCAGTACTTTATGAATCACCCGTAGGGCCTATATATTTTCTTAAATACGGAAGCAACTCACCATGCGTGCTCCTGGGGAATTAGTTCCTTTTTAAATTTTCGAATTGTTTTACACTGTAATTGTATCGCAATTAAATTTTATTTCCTTTATTTCAAATTTTTTTCTTCTTTACTTTTTGTTTCAAGCTTTACCCATGCAAAAATAATAAGGATTTTAAAAAATGCGGTAAATGCTGAAGAAGAAATGCGGAGCATATATATACATATATAATCTCTATAGGCAGATTATATCAGTCGTTCTTGTTAGTCGTTACTTATTGGAAATTGGCGTTTGTTGCCGTGATGTTGTTGTAAATTCATTGTTTTCCCGACCGTGTCACCGCCCTTCATGAAACGTTATTACGAGTCCGCCATTATTTCTCCAGCCCGATTCGAGCCAACAGGTCAACAGGAGAGAGTAATCGCTAATTCAATCGATGCGCTGATAACTTTTACTGTAACTGATTTGATTCGTTCCAAATTTTTTTTTCCATATGACGTGCCTCGCTCACGCAACCGCGCTCGCTGCGGAACATCAACAACCGCAACCAAAAACTTGTCCGGCCAGAGAATAATTTCCATTTACTAATGTACTGGTCGAAATCAATGTTTCCTTGTTGTCGACTCTACCACAATGGTGGACACGCGACGCCAGGGAGCTTGGATGATACGTAGCCTTGACAGGGTTGGACCACTTACTATTACGCTTTACTGCGAGAAACCGTGCGAGAATTTGAGAACTAAACCCGTCTGACGTCTCTGCTCCCATTTCGCGCCATTTTACTGGTTCTTGCATCTCATTGGCTTTTGATTTTGCTGATGAATCGACACAAATTGGACTAACAAACGAACGAGTACTCATCATCAAACGTCAGCCGAATTGCTCCAATTGTTTAAATTGTTTTAAAGTGCATTATTAACCTACCAGTACAATCGACAATACGACTGAAAATCGCAACGTTGTTATCAGACGGAGAGCACCGTCACAAGCGAATCATCGTAAAATCACGCCATTGTATTGGGTTGAAAGTAATGACGTCACCAACTCTTGACGTAATCAGGTAAGAAGTTGTCGTTTTGTTTTGATAATGTGTATTTGAACGTTCAGTGAAGATTGAGCGATAAGATATTTCATAATTATTCATTAATTTCGTTAAAAACTATTCGCTAGTTGAAACAAAACTGTTCGTTGGTTTCGAAAAACCAAGCGTCGTCTGCTTCGAGGATTGGCTCGGGAGCAGAAACGTCATCAACTGAATCTCGCTCGTGTCTACTTTACCACAGGAAATAGCTGTGCTGTAGCTCAGACGCGTTCAACTGAGTGAACCGAACCGGTAGATAGTAGAAGGTCCCTGCGCGACGCTCTGCCCCAGCGATGAAAACACACCAGAAAAAAATAATTATAAATTTGTACGTTTTATTAACAATCTAAATGAAAACAAATTGTAACACATGCAAGGATAAACCCCGATTGTTGTCAAACGGTAACAATCAACACATTCAGAGATAATAATATTCGTGTGTGAGTTCGGCGCGTCATCTTCAACATTTCCAAAACGGCTCTCAACAAAATGCGAACATGTTCAATTAAAGCGTTTGTCGTCAAAAACAATAAACTTATCCATAAAAATTAAAAAGCGTTCTTGTAGTTACCTTAACACTCACCTTGAAACTGCTTAAGAAGTATGTAACCTTGACGGTCGTTGTTAGAAAAACTTACTCGACCCTAAAACAACAATGCAATGAAATTACCACGACGTCATTGGGTTGGTTAGACATTTTAGACAATTGTTGAATTTATTCCCCGGTTCTTTTAACAATGTAACGATGCTGGAGCGCAACAATGAAACAAGAACGCACAGTGCAATATATCCGCCATTGTAGTGCTGAGAGCCGATCTCCTGCACTAAAATGGCGGATTGGCTCTTAGCACTAAAATGGCGGACGCATTCATGATTATTATTGACCGGCAATAGATACATTTTTAAAAACCGTTAAGAAAGTTTTTTTTTTTATTTAAGTGTCAGCAACCACAGCAAATTAACGAATTCGTGAATTATAGACGTGTAATTAAAACTAGAGGAAGCCCGGGCTATGCACGGGGCCGGTCATGAATTAAGTTTACGGACACATTTCCCGGGACATTTTTCCGGCACTCTTCTCTTGTCAGATTGATCGATCACTCATGCGTTTCTGCCTCCTGTTTGCATGCAGGTAGAATGGGAGAGCGCATTTGAAATGCGGGCGCGAGGAGGGGAGAAGTGATTGTTCGGCCCGATAACTTATCAGATTGAACCTTTTTGAGTTGATCGACCACTCATGCCTGCCTCCTGTTTCCATGCACGGAGAGTGCATTTTCAATGCGGGCGCGAGGAGGGGGAGAAGTGGTTTTCCTGATCAAGATCAAGATCAAGAATTATCAATGAAAAACAGCCGTGGCCGCGCGGCACGTCGCCGTGTTTTTTGGCCGCCACGACTACTGGCCGCACGACCTGGCAGCTCAGTGCGCGGGCGCCGAAACGTCGTGATTATTGTTAAGCACACGAAGCATCATATACGTGTAGGATACAGTAAATAAAGTTAACAATTTTATTCAACAGAAAATCTCCTAGACGCCACATTTTAAAACGGATTTTTAGCAAGGGAAAGACTATTGGTAAGTAAATAGACCTTTGGGGCCGTACTTGATGAGTGGAGGATCGAGAAAAATGGCGCTGGGAGGTATATCCCTTTAACCTTGTTTCTTGCTCGATAACGTTATAAAGAGGTGCACCAAAACGTATGCAACTATATGGTATTTATTTAATCATATTTCACTTGCTTCCCAATTATGTATTACTAAAAACACAATAAATTATCCATGCGATGTTGCAAACTTACCGTTACACCCTCAAAATCAGTGGCATTTAATGCCATGAGGAAGAGATTTCCCCAAAATTCATCTCTATATTCAAAGTCCCGAAGGCTGTAGGGAGCTTGACTTTTCTCCAACTTCTCGGCGACAGTCTGAATGGCTAGAGCCGTCGTCCAGATACCGTCATAGGCGTAACCATGGAAACGGCTATAGCTTTGACCCTTGTAGTGGTTGTACTGTGCTAAATACTGAGCAGGTGTCTGTAACAGAGAAAAAAAATGGTGTATATTTGGTGAATTATTCCGTTCGGGTGACGTAATGACCTGGCCCAGTGACAGAAGGTGCTGTTGTGGTTCACTTGTACTTGATGGCTACTCTGTTTATAGTTAAACTTATGCGTCCACACGCGACTTTTCCCTTTTTAGGAAAAAAAAGCTCTTCGAAGGAGAAAAATAAAAACAGAAAAAAGGAAAAAATACGGAAATCCATCTTTTCAATAAGTTGAGATTTTTCCGAATGATTGCGTGATCCATTTTTTTGTCGCCGTATTTCCGAATCCAAACCAAAACAGGCAGAATCGAAATGTTAAATTACCATACGTAACACGAATATTTACATTTTAAGCATGTTTACGAACTGTCTTCGTTTACAGTGTATTTTTTTTCCGTCGGTTTTGTCAATAATATCAAGAACTAATAGGGCTGGGGAGGAGAATTTGTGACAGAGACCCATACTGCAACGTCTTGGATACAGTCGTATTAGTTCAGTCTTAGTTTATAGAGGGCGCCATGTGTTTTATGTGGGAATTTCTACTCAGTTTTTAGCTTAAAATTAAACTAAACTAAACGAAACTAGCTTGAATTTAATTATTATTTAACACAGCTTTGTTGTAATTTAGTTTACCTTAGATTTGGGATAAAAAAATTAACAAAAATCACCAGATGGAACATGTGGCGCCCTCTGAAAACTCGGACTGAACTAATGGGGATGAATCTAACATGTTTCAATAGGGACTTTTTAGAGTTACAAATTCTCCTCTCAAACCCTATAAATTCTTGATAATACGTATAGCGGAGTATTGTGGGAGAACGCACATTTTAAAAATTCAGTAACTTGTTAAGAACCGGTGTAAAAGTTCAAGGGACACTTTTTTAGGTAATTAAAAAAAATGGGAAATTTTGTTACAATAAAGGGGAACCCGGGAAATTTTTTTAATTATAAAGGGAAGTCCTGAGAAATAGGACTCAGCACTGCGTGGAATTAGAAAGGAATTATCAGGTATGACCCAATATGGACCATTTTAGAAAAACGTTTTCAGCAATACAATAAGACTCCTTCAGAGTCCTTTTCAAATCCCTTACTTTCTCAAGATGTAAATGTTCACGCAACCTGCTAAAAAATTTGTCGTGCAGTATACTGAACACAAAGTGTGAACTGTCGAAAAATCACTTCATTGGTAAATTAAATGTAGACATTTACATATACATTAATTCTCATAGTATAGACCCCAAGATACATACTTAATAAAAAAAAATTGAAAATTTCCACCCCTCTCCCAACACGATCTTAACACTACAAACAGTACAACCAACTACGTCCAATACGAACTTGTGAGAAAACCACTGCCCCTAAATCAGTTTTTACATAAAGCAGAAATTACAGGGTAAAGGGTAAACGAAGCAAGCAGTCTGCATTAAAAACAAGGCCAGTCTTTAATGCAGATTGCTTGATTCGTTTACCCTTTACCTTGTGATTTCTTATTTATTTACTACTGTCGGGATATTCCCCCCCGACTGGGATCTCTGGCCACGGATCAACTCAGGTCGAGACATTGCTTCTGGAACCACATAGTTTAATCAAGTCGAGTTGCATAACAAACATTACATTGAGTCAGAGTTGGCGGACGGGAGATTGTCGTCTGCTGCGCGTCCTCCTTCTCCTGCCCAGAAGACGTGTGACTGAGCTCGCTGTCTGGGGACAACGGTCCCAGCGAGGAGGGCGACCTGGGAGGGAGCGCTGCCTCGTGACACTACTTTCATTATTTCTAGCGTGGAGGCCAAGGCGCAATGTTGCTTTCCCTCCGTGTATGTATGTTTGTGACCTCTAGGTCACCCCTGAGAAGGAACTGAACAGCTACTTAGCTCGACTGGAGCCTGTAGCCAGTACCCGCCCCGGTAGCGCAGAGGTTAGAGCGCCCGGCTAGTAAACGGGAAGTCCCGGGTTCGAGTCCCAGTCGGGGCAGTTTTCTTTTTTTTCTTTCTCAGTTTAGAGTGTTGTGTGTCCTCACAAGGTCAGTATTTAATGCAGTTTTTAAAGCTGAACAGTTAATAAAACAATAAAATAAAACAATGCTGACTTACATCGCCTGAGACGGTCTTGATATCGTTGGTCCGAAGTGGAAGCAGATCTGTGGCAATCATACCATTCATTGCTTTCAAAAGCTCACTCCGGGAACAGACGATTGAGGTATCAGGAATCTCCCACCATTTTTCTTCGTACAAACCGACGATAAGCCATTGGTATTTGCGACCGTACATTCCAAACTTGTACGCCTAATATAAAAAAAAAAAACAGTCTTAAAAAAAAAAACACCAAGTACTTTAAAAGTTCCGGAAATTTTCAGTTACGGAATGTATCTCGTGATTCAGAAAATGTATCGATAAAAAAAAACTACGTTCTTGTGACATTACTAAACCACGTGCAATGGCTGTTTGCCGTGACGTCACCATGAGTTAGCCAATGACGAACGAGAACGACGGCTGTTTGGCCGTCTGATTGGACTAGCTCAGTCACGTGACATGCACGTCACAGCAAACAGCTACAGCGCATGGTATACTGATAAAATACAGTGTGCTCATTTTATCGCTGTTAACGAGGCGTGATTGGCTGGTGGCTGCCGTTTACTGCTTTCCTATTGGTTAATTGCCCCTAGAAAATGACGAAGCTATATTTTAGAAAACGGATCCAGTATTACGATACTTATTTATTCGTTGAGACTAATTTATTACACACAAAACACAAATTACAAAACACAAATTATAGAGAAATTACACAGATCAGCGTTGGTTAGCCAGTGTGCGGAAAAACACATAGACAAGATACACGCCTTCCGCAACAAACACATGAGAGCGCAAACCGTCCCATTGTTTCAAACGGTGCATCAAACACCTGATATCACCAGGCAAGTATCACCAGGCATTCCTTAGTTAGCAACAATAAAAACCAGAAGGTCTTGCTATAATCAACGCGATATCGAAATCAATCAAACGTAACCCAACCTAAATCAATCTAGCATCCCTAATTTAGTTTATCATTTTTTAATAAAAAAAAATTAAGCATGCTTTTTATTAGCACGGTCTATACACGTTATTACGGTTATGAGTGTCGCTGACTAATTTCAACCGTTTCAACCGATTTCATACCATTATAACATTATACCATTATACCAAAATACTACGTTGCTCGGCTCACTACAACATCATCGGTAAATAATATACTTAGAAGAAATATTTCAACAAAGTTAAACTCAAAACAAACTGAAAAACGTACGCAAGTCGAAATGATCCTGGGGTGAATACGTTACCGATCGATGGGGCCTTCGGTTAAGAGTTTGTTTACCAGTTGCGAAGCTCTGTCTAGACATGATGTGTTTGTCGACGTCTGCGACAAAAGCCCGTCCAAAAACTTAATCATTATTTTGATAAAGATTTACCAGTGGTTGGGTTGTGAAACACGTGGTAGGGTTGGAGGGGACCCCCAACCCCCCAGCCCCTTTCGCAGTAAAAAGTGTCGAGTTGGCAAAATTGAAAAATGGTCATTTTATTCGTTATTCCTGAAGCTGTCGACCCGTAACAGCCAGTTTCACAAGACTGTCTAAGCTAATGCAGCGATGACACCACAGTAACGAACGAAAAAATACATTGGAGACAACATTGTGGACTGCTCGGGGTTACAACTGAGCTGGAATAATGAAGGGGGGGGGGGGGTAAAATTACGTGCATCGTGAGTACGGGAATTCAGGGATGCTGCGAGTGAGAAAAAGTGTGAAAAATTTGATTAAAAGTGAAAAATGCGAGCCGGTGGGGTGAAAAATAAAAGGCAAAACTAAGTTTGGGTCAGAACTAAGGCAGAACTAAAGGCAGAAGTAAGGCAGAACTAAGTCACCAAACTAAAACTAATTTGATGATTTTTAATTGAAATAATCAAAATGTACAATGGAGAAAATTGCATCTGTTTAAGTGCTGTTGTGCTTTACGTAACGTATATGATTGGTAAAGCACAACAGCACTTAAACAGATGCAATTTTCTGAATTGTACATTTGATTATTTCAATTAAAAATCACCAAGAATTAGGTCTGAATTAACCGGCAGACATCGAAAATGAGGGACTGAAACTACTGCAAAATGCAGCAGAAAAACAAGATTCTACTGAGATAGAGCAGCACATTTGTGAAACAAATCTGATTTTTGAAGTTTTGATCCTGATTCTGATTCTTTAAATCTCATCGTAATCAAATTATTGATAAATGCACGATCGAAATTATCACATGGTTGTAACATTATTTTTATTATTACAAATTTTAAAGGCATCCTGAAATAGAAAAATAATAACAAATCATAGAGAAATTACGCAGAGTACTTACTAATAAAGAAAAATATCTATTGAAGAATTGTGAAGCATCCGTGTGTCATATATGTATATATATATATATATATATGAAAAAGAAACAAATACTGATGTCAAAAAATGTGGGGAAAAAATCGAAAGTATAGATGCGAATGAATACGACAAAAATAAGCAGTAATGTGAAAAAATGTGAAAAAAAAAAGTTGGATCCTCAGCACCACCCCTGGGAATTGAACCCGGTTTTCTGGATAAGGCCTCCAATACATTTTCTTGTTCAGCTTGTTTTCTTATTTCCTTTATGTAATGCACTATACCACGCGCCGTGGCTGTTTGCTGTGACGTGCATATCACGTGACTGGGCTAGTCCAATCGGACGGCCAAACAGCCGTTGTTCTCGTTCGTCATTGGTTAACTCATGGTGACGTCACGGCAAACAGCCATTGCGCATCGTTAAGACCACTCTGCAAACTTGATACTACCCACATTGTTCCTCTGCATTAAAACGACAAATGTCTTCCTCCCGATAGCAAGAGAACACCACAAGGTCATGAAAATCCGAACAAAATTTAACTTTCAAGGGATTTTTTCCCCCTTGGGCACAATAACACAGAATAAAAGATGATCTAACACACCCCCACCCCCCGTAGCACCGCTACGCCCCCATCTGGGGGGGGGGGGGGAAATCTTGGTTTTTCCAAACACATTCACACATTCATACTTCAAACATAAATTGCATGTAATTTCTGACATTACACCAACGAGGAAAAAAAAATCCTTCTTCCACGGAATTTAAGTTCGAATTCTGCCAAATAGATTACTTTGTGGATTGGAGAGAGAACCTTACAAGGATGATCCTGGCTTCAGCAAAAGGCACCACAACTTCATAATGCAGCATAGAATTTTTAATTTTCGAAAGGATAATGCGTTTCTTGCTCACCTAAGTACAAAAAAAAGAAACAATAAGGGCACGTTTGTGCAACCACTCGCCTTTGCATTCTCGCACCTAGAAGCTAGAAATCACCCGAAATTCCAACATGGCGGCGGTTTTATGTCTGCCGCCTCGCAACAAAAACAGCCAATAACGTGAGTCCTGAAGCGTCTGGAAAATTATTTCGTCATGAGGAATTCTTTATATTATTGTCACGGATTATAAGACTGCAAGTATATATCCAAACAAAGTCGGAGTTAGCTAATCCAAGTAGCGTTGTCACCATGGCAATGTCACCTTTGCCATCGCGAATGAATTCTAGCTGCGAGAATGCAAAGGGGAGTCGCTGCGTAAACGCGCCATTACACATACCGAAGATACCCTACATTCCACATGCTCAAATCTATACCAATACTTACAACAAAACACTAAAATTACACACATATACTGGCGCATGTGGGGAAGTTTTGTCAGTATGCGTGGATAATTTTAACGTTTTATTATTATCCTCGGTACGTGTCGTTGTTTGTTTCCTCTGTACTTAGGTGAACATGAAAGGCATTATCCTTCCGAAAATTAAAAATTCTAAGCTGTTTTATGAATTTGTTGAGTTTTTTTTGCTAAAGACAGGATCAGCCTTGTACGGTTATTTGAATTCTACTACGTTTCACGTGAACTTTAATCCGTTTTTTACTTGTACAACCTTCACAGCTGTGAGTTCAATGGGGACACGAGCTCTGATGCTTTTTGTTCAGTTAATTTGGTAGCAGTTCTCCATTTGTTTAAATTTGTTCGACATGGCGAGAGCGTGCTTTTGGGCTGGCATAAACAGGCAGTAATGTAAGGCAAAAAACTTCAGCATCCGGGACTCCGCACATCGGAATAACTTTCCCACAGCTGTTAAAATCGGTTGGTAGCATCTGGATGTTAAGCTGGGAAAATGTTTTCTGGGGCCCCCCCCCCCCTCAACCTCTCCAAGACCTAATATTCTTCGGCACAGCCTAACTAAAGTATAATTTGCTTACCTCACAAAACACTCGGCGTGCCCAGGTTTCGTTGAAGTTTCCCAATATAATTCGGGCATCTTTGTCCTGCATAAAACAAAGGAAGAAGAAGTTATCAGTTACCAGGACGACGTATCAACCACATGAGAATAGTAAGTGATTAACGACGTTGGGGGAAAACAAATTACTAAGAAAATAAAATGAATAAATCAGTGAGGCAGCAGTACGTGATAAATTGCGATTTGAATTCGAGTCAAAACAAATCATAGTGCGCTTGCTTCGTATTGGAGACGCACAGCCCGCCTGACGGCACAGAAGGAAACGGGTGCTTCAAGCTTAATGATTAATGGCTCGTTCAGACTTATAACGACGATCGAACGACGAAGACGAACGGCTGCGAACAGCACTATTGAAATACCCTCAGTCTCACTGCCGCGACAAACAAGTGACCATCCAGTGTGACAGAACAATGGTCATCCTGCTGCATGGAATTACCTATACCACACGCCGTGGCTGTTTGCTGTGACGTGCATATCCCGTGACTGGGCTAGTCCAATCAGACGGCCAGACAGCCGTTGTTCTCGTTCATCATTGGCTAACTCATGGTGACGTCACGGCAAACAGCCATAGCGCATGGTTTAGAAGGCTAGCAGCAAGCAAAGGATTGCACCGAGGAAACGTTTTCAAAGAAACAAACATATGTAAATGATAGGGTGAAATTCTGGTAAATCTTCGTGCGCCTGACAGGAAGATGTAAACGTTTACGATGTAACAGACAGTAAAGGAAGCCGCTATAGATTCTGAAGATAGTCATTTAGTGAACGTCAGTCTTCGGCAGAGTGAGCGCGTATTGATTAGGCCTAAAACGTTGTTTTGGTCAATCCTTTGCACTGCGAAACACATTATTAAGGTTGTATCGGAAAAGTAAAGATTCTACTTCCTGAAAATTGCAGTATCTGCCAACAAATAAAGAAAAAAAAGCTTATTTTAGACCTAAGAAATGCGGTCTCACAGAGTTGGCTTCAGTAAAAGACGCCTTTCTAGTTTTTTGTTTTTTTTTACCTCCACGTTTGCCGAGAGGTCCGACAAGGGCCGAAATCTTGTTCGCTCTCTGATTTCGGATTTGCAAATCTTTGTGAAATCTGCAAATCTTCAAATCTTTGTAAATCCTGCAAATCATAGCTAATCAGTGCAAGTCAACGCGAAATCTGCTGGTCTGCTTGCAATCAGCTTGAAATCTGCATAATCCAAATGAAACCTGCAAATTTGCAAATCGTCCTGAAATCCGCAAATCCACGCGATATCTTGAAAATCCGAACAAACTTGCAAATCCCTACGAATCCGCAAAGATCTCTGCAAATCTGCGCAATCCGCGCAAATCCATGAAAATCAATGCAAATATGCAAATCTATATAGTGTAATGATTTCGGATTTGCCAATATCGTTCACTATTTCTGGGTTTGCCGGACCCCTTCATGTTTATCCAGTGCACCTTGTAGTTAGCTCAATAACTGCAAGGGGCACTGGACAAATATTGCGTTATTGCTACTGATCTATAGTCGGTTCCTGCAGTCTTAAGCCCTAACCAGACTGGCTGCTCGCGGCTGCACGGAGTCGCAGTATGGTGTAAAAAAGACTTCAATATGTCCTTAACGCAACACCAACCATACGATTGCAGCAATTTTGACCTTGTAGGCACGTAGTCGCGCATTGCTTCGCACGAAATTTTCTTCTGTCTGGAGAGGCCTTTAGTCCCTCCGAAACCTGTCCAATCTGGTGCCTGGACGGATTGGCCGGGGTAGGCGGGAATCTCGAAATATAAAGATGGCGGTATCTACTCACAGCACAACTCGACGACAGAAATAAAGACAATACCTTCGGAAATTGAACGAACTATACTCCTGCGTGGGCTATATTTCAAAGGACTTGTTCTGTGTTCGATTAAAACTGTTTTCAGTTTACTACAACAAATGTGAACAACGGATGAAGATTCAATTACCTAACTGGCTAGGTTCTTGTAACACAAATCTATGCGTTAAACTTAGCTCCACATATATAACAGCCCGTCAGATAACTGAATGCTGAATTAAAGAAAAGAAAATTTGGTCAGCCAGTTCTGATCTAAAAATTAATTCCACCACCGAAAAACCTATACCCTTTTGAAAGGGATGAATTTGTAAATCGTCCTGAAATCTGCAAATCCACGCGATATCTTGAAGTATTCTTGTCGTGAACATTTTCTTATTCGGCTCCAGGATAGAATATATAGGTAGTTCTACTCATTCTTTGACAACGGTAAACGTTTGGACGAAACTATGACGTCATCATGAGTTAGCCAATGACGAACGAGAATAGCGGATCTTTGGCAGTCTGTGATACGCGCGTCATGGCAAACAGCCCTGGCGTGTGATTTAGTACCTGCTTTCGGCGATTTACCGCCAGAGGGCGCTG
>JAHWFP010196153.1:58110-81381 GCA_023313725.1 Lithobius niger | reverse complement strand
TTGGTAATTAATTAGATGTCCTATAAGTTATCAAATATTCAATTAAAGGTGCATAAATCCTTCCGGTATATCCTGCGACCCCGTTGAGAATAGCATTTGCAACATTTTCACATGTCGCAAAATCATCTCGAAAGAATTCACAAGAAAATGACTGTTGGCAACACTTGCATACATTTGAACTAATGTCGCAAAACTGAGTCATACAGGAAAGCCAAAAGGGATGTATGTGCCTTAAAAATCAAACCAAAAACGTGTCCACCTAAACTGAAGAAGGGCCAAATCAAAGTATTCTTTAAAAATGTAACGTTGGAGAGGTTGAAGATGCATTTCTAATTGGAGGGAATTTGTTATTAGGTGCGGTTTCTTATGTTGTTTAGCTACAGCGAGTGAGGCATGTAATTTGGAGAAAAATTATTTGGTCTTCCCGGAATAATGTTTCTAAAGTAGGTGCCTCGCTCATGCTGCCACGCTTGCAGCGGCTGAACATAACACCAACAACTGCATGTACCGGTAATCACAAATTCCTTCCAATTACAAATGCATCTTTCTAATTGCCGGGGAAGGAAAAATACACTACCTGTAAATTTCTTACATTCCTGAGTGCCTGTTACCCTAGAGGAAATAAAAACGCAGATACGCCCAGTTCGCACACCCACTGCGCATGCGTTGCGTGCGCAGGCCTCCTATAAATGGCGAATGGACAAGCCAGTTGCCATCTCTTTTCCTCCACACAACCGTCACGGTCGCTTCGCTCTGTTACCTGCCATCTTGGTGTCCGTTCGTCGTTCATCGTTCGCCGTTCGCCGATCTTTGAAGCCCATCACATCGTTCGTCGTTCCCGTTCGCCGGTCTTTGAAGCTCATCGCACCGCCCGCCGCTCCCGTCACCGTTCAGCGGTCTTTGCAGCTCATTGCACCATGTCTGTCGGCCTTAAAGCTCGTTGTATCGTCCGTCATGCCCGTTCGCCGCTCGTCGGTCTTGAAGACCATCGCATCGTTCGTCAGTCTTTGAACAGGGTTCAAACAAAACCTGGAGAACCTGGAAATCTCAGGGAAACTAAAAATAGAGCCAAAATCTTAGGGAAATTTCAGGGAAAACAAGACATGTTTAGAAAATCGGGAAAATACAGGGAAATTTGAAAAAAAAAAATGCCTGCGTGTCTGATCTGTAAGTTCCATTTTAATTTGAGTTTTAATATGTTCAGATATTTTAGATATAAATTCAATAAGCCAAGTCTGCGGGTAATACCAATATCTGTGACGAAAATACGGTTAGTCCCGTCTGGACTAGTCTCTCAACAACTATTTTCTTGAATGTTGGGAATTTTCAAACAAACATTAATAAAACATTATGTATTGCCCGTTTCCCTAACGAAACACCTGGAAATTGCCATTAGATGCACCTGGAAAACCTGGAAATGTCAGGGAAATTGAGAGTTTAAAAATTGTCTGAACCCTGTTGAAGCTCAGTGCAAGCTCCAGCGGCCGCTGCGTCAATATCACTGCCCTGGCCGTTCGTCATTCGTCGCTCCCGTTCGCAGTCCCGCTGCCACTTCATGAAGAAGGCTCCCGTTCACGCCCGCCCGTTCGTTCGCCGACCATCCCTACGAGGTATTGGTTCGTTCGTTTGTTCGCTGGTCATCCTTTCAAATCAACACTCGTCACGTTTTGAGCGAAGATTTTCATCATTATCTCTCCCGCTCATAAAGCAAGTGAAGCATTCACCGTTTGTCGTTCGCCATTCACCTGCTACACAAGGAAGACTCCAGTTCATTCGACGTTCATCTGTTACATAAGGAGACTGCCGCTCGTTCTCGTTCGCCACTTCCGTTCTTCCAAGCACCTTGCATCGTTATTCTTTCGTCCACTCGGAAACTGATTCCCATCACTCATCCCTCATTGCATCTTGTCCGTTGTGACTGCCGCATGACCTGCTGCTACATGAAGAAGTCTTCCGTTAGTCGTTCCCGTTTGTCGTTCCCGTTCGCAAGACCTGCCATTCATGAAGAAGTCTTCCGGTCGTCGTTCCCATTCGTCGTTCCCGTTCGCAAGACCTGCCACTACATGAAGAGGTCTTCCGTTGGTCGTTCGTCGTTCGTTATTCCCGTTCGTTGTCCCCGTTCGCAAGACCCGTCACTACATGAAGACGTCCGTCGTTCCCGTTCGTCGTTTCCGTTCGCAAGACTTGCCACTACAAGAAGAAGTCTTCCGTTCGTCGTTCCCGTTCGCAAGAACCACCGCTACATGAAGAATTCATCGGTTCGTTTGTTCGTTCGTTCGGTTGTGGTCTTCTATCGGCAAAGGTTTCTCCTACTTAACAAGACGTTATCCGCCCACTCGTGGCATCGTTCGTCACCGTTTACTGCACCGTTTGCCCCGCAATCAACGCAATCCATTCTGCTGTCTCTGCTGCTGCTTTCACGTTCATTACTCGCAGCACGTTTGCTTGCTCGCCCGCCGCTATCCTGTTTCATCAAGCCGGCAGGAAACCTCCGTTCGCCGTCCGTTGGCTCGACATTTACCTCCGCCGCCGCCGTTCATGCCGTCGCTGCGTCAACATTGTCACCAGGAGACCGTTGCAGCACTAAGAGGACTCCCATTCGTTCTCACTTGTTGCTCGTTCGCCACTAACCCCCACATGTAGATGACTTCTACAAGTCAAAGGCTTCCATTCTTCTGTCGTTCGCTCGCTCTTTCACCCGATTGTCAACCACTCCCCACTTACACATCGGGGCCACTGTTGGCTGCACCGTTCGCCCCATAATGGATGCCGCCCATGCTGTCCTCTCCCAGAGCACTTCTCTCTTCTCGACCTTTCAACCCATCACGCTCTTCGACGTCCTGACTGAACGAAAATTCTCATCATTCCTGACGTCCCGTTCACAACAGTCAAGTGATGCGTTCACCGGATCTGTCACCATTCCTCTTTTTCGATTCACCACTCGCAAGCCTACCTGAAGAATCTCTGCTCGGGCCCGGCTGCCTTCAAGCCGTCCGCCGCTCGGCTGTGACGCCTCTCCCGTCACTGGCCCGGCCACCGTTCATGCCTTGCCGTCACGGCCACTCGCTCCTGTTGTCTGCCATTCTCCAGCGATCTTTGAAACTCATCGCTCCGTTCGGCGCTCCCGCTTATCGTTCTTGATCCCTGAAGGAATTAGCACTTCGTTTGTTGTTCACGGTCATCTTTGACATCTTAAAGCTCATTGCATCGTTCGTCGTTCTCGTTCGTCGTTCGCTTTCGTTGAAGCTCCCGGCACCACTCATTGTTAGCCAGTCCAGCCACTCGTCACCACACGCCGGCTTTTATTCTGCCGATTTTCATCTTCAACAAGCCTCATTCCCTATAACTAGCCAACCCGACGTTCGTTCTCTCCTTGCACTCTGTGGCACCCTACTCAGCATCCGTCAGCTATTCACCACTCAGGCCCACGCCGAGCTTCGTTGTTACGTTCATCGCTCGCTACCCTACTACCGCTCAAGCTCATTTCGTTCGAACACCTAGGGGTTTTAGCTGTCCCTAATGAACCCAATCCTCACTTGCAACCTAACCTTATGACGTCGCAAATCACACACACTTCATCCTTCCTTTCGACTGGATCACCACTGGATGAGGTCGTTCATAACTTCGTTGTCGCCCAACTGGCTGTACCTAATCGTCAACAAACCTTTTGGCCCCCTTCTGTCCTCAACCAATACTGCACTGCACGACACATCACGCCATCACCATCAGCCACCTGCTCAATATGACGCTGTCTAACCTACCTTCCCTCCCTACGCCACGCTTGGACTCGCCTCTGGTGTTCCCGCGCCCGCAATCTCCTCATCATGTTTGCCACCGTGATGGCACGCGCACGGGGGGGGGGGGGGGAATAGCAGAGCACCTCACTTCGGCAACCTGACTCGTGTAACTGTGCCCCAATTCTCTCGAAAATCAAAAGATATGATCCTCATCCTTCTTGCCAAAACCATCGAACGTGTAACTATTATACAGACCCTTGTACTGTTTGCAAGCAAATTCTTCCACACGACTGGACGATCATCACAAAGAAAAATGTTGCCGCCGCTAAACGTTCACTTCAACGCAAAGAGCAAAAAGAACGGGCTAAATCGTCCTCTAAACCCCCTGCAACACCATCAACGATCCCCGTTCCAACCAAGACTGTCACCCCCGTGGAACTATCCATTTCTCCCAAGATCGTAACTGCCGACTCCGGGAATTCCCTTACTCCATCTTCGTCGTCGACAACGGAAAAACCAGGTGACGCTCAACCTTCAAATCGTACCAGTCCGATTACTTCAACTGTGATCTCTCGGGGCCTTGACACGCATCCTAAAGAGAAACCCAAGTCTTACCGGTTTGATGACTCGACCTTTTTGCAAGGCGTAATTCAGCATAAAATCGATTTTTAAAGTTGAAAAATCGCCTTATATCACGCTTATTTTCGCAATCACACGAAAAAACAAAATTTTCAGCAAATTTTCGATAGTTTGCTGAAAATTTTGTTTTTTCAGCAACATTGTGAAAATAAGCGTGATATAAGGTAATTTTTCAACTTTAAAAATGAATTTTCACAGCAGACCATATGACATTTTCAATACAATAGGTCTTAACAAGAAAGAAAGAACGAACAAGACTTGCAAAGAATTGCTTCCCGATTTCAACTGAATTCGCCGCCACCAAGGCCAAGATTTCTAGCGCCGAAAAGATTATGGCCGCTCAACGCATCAATATTGCAAATCTTCTAGAAAGCAACAACAAACTTCGAAGACGTGTCGAGTTGGCCAACGCATAATTTCAAAGATTAGATTATCTCCCCTTCCACTCACGGGTAGACGTCCCATCTTCAAAATACACCATCCACAACCACCACTTCGTGCCCCAACCAGGCCCAAAACTTCCACATCGGACAAGGAATCCCAAACCGGAAACTTCACACCGCTCCTTCAAGTTCGCGTAGGAAATCACACCGTGAACTATGAACCCAGACCGATCTCGATTTCAACGATCCTGCAGCTTTGCAACCTCCCGGACGGTGCCCACCACCTAAACGCAAGAATATAATATAATATATAATGCAAGAAATTACAGGTAGTGTATTTTTCCTTCCCCGGCAATTAGAAAGCCCAATTTAACCTGGATGGGAGGTCAAAATTGGTTTCTATTGCCTAAAGGGGAAAAATACACTACCTGTAAATATCCCGCCCAACCTCCCCTCTCGAGTCACCAATCATGACATATTGCGAGGAAAAGAGATGGCAACTGGCTTGTCCATTCGCCATTTACAGGAGGCCTGCGCACGCGTCGCGAACTAGGCGTATCTGCGTTTTTATTTCCTCCAGGGTAACAGGCACTCAGGAACTGAATGCAAGAAATTTACAGGTAGTGTATTTTTCCCCTTTAGGCAATAGAAACCAATGTTGACCTCCCATCCAGGTAAAATTGGGCTTTTTAGAATTGCATCAATTCGGAATGCATCTCGAAGTGCAATGTTAATTTTTTTTTTACTGTTTGATTCTTTTTGAATATTGTATAACCGATTAAAAGATAATTTAAAATGGACAGCATATTCGTAACCAGCATAAAACATCATAAACTATGTTAATTTCAGCAAAAAAAAAAAACAAATTTCTTGAAAAAATGACCCGCTGAGTGTGGACCCACTGTATTAGGATCACTTTTATAAATTTTCCTGTCTCTGTTCCGTAGAGTTACGTAGTGTTATTCAAATGAAAATTCATTGATGGGAAATCCCCTACAAACCGAAAGTGAAACTTGCGTGCAGGGGTGAATGCAGACAGAAAGAGAGAAAAAACAGGGCTCAGTTAGTGAAATAAGACTACGACTTTATTATGCAGTTTAGGGAGACCTCTGCCTACCCACTGCCGTACAAATCCCTTCTCACCCTCCCGTCCTCCCCTTTGTCCTACCCTTCCCCCATGTTCCCTCCCTGTTTGCTACATGTGATAGAATATGGATGAGTACTTGAATTAAAGACTGCCTCTTCCCTCCCTGTCCCCTTTTCCTCTCCTACCTCTTCCCTGACATATCCTGTAAACAATCAGTACTGCACATTTTTAAAAATTAAGACAGCAATTTGTAAACTTTTCGCTGTTTCATTGTTTACTTGTTGCAATAATTGCCTTGTCTTGCTGTGAATCTTGCAAGACAGATATACAGGGACTTAGGAAGTACGTTGTTGGTTTTTGCATGACTGTAGCCTGGAGAAGTCTCAGTAGAGATAGTCGAAAATTTGCAAGTTGAATAGTGGAACGTGGACGAATTTTGGTTTGGCGTAAGTGACTGTCTTTAATATGAACTTCAACCAAAGTAAAATTGCAGAATTAACGGTATTTTCAATATACAGGGTGTAACTGAAAGGTCTGGCTAAACTTTCAGGATCCGGAAATGCAACCGTCTTTAGTTACAAACCCCCAAAGTTCAGGGTTACGGGTAAAATGTTGAAATTTTCCCATAACTTCACTTCTAATCTTGCCAAAACACTACAATTGGTACATCTTTCTTGCAATTTTATTACTTCATAATGAAAATGTTAATTTGATGTCCTACAACTTTGTGGATGGGGCCGTATGGAGGTTAGGTGATGGGGGGAGGGGGGTGAGGAGGCTTCTTTAGCAAACTGAAACAAACGTTGTGTTACCATGGAATGAAAAAGGAAACGTTAGCTGCAGTGTAGCTGAAATCAATTTTTATCCTGTGGCAGACCAGAGCGACGGGTGACGCTACTTCGCAGTACAGCTAGCCGTGTTGCAGTACGATTTATCCTGCCTTTTTTTATTTTGGGATCTTCTTTTTGCGTTGAAAAATCACCTTATATCACGCTTATTTTCACAATCACACGAAATAACAAAATTTCAGCAAATTTTCGATAGTCAGCAGTCCTAGAGGTGTAATGGCTCAGGCGACTATCATCTTCAGGCTCCACAACAACACTGTTCACTACTTCGTAACGACCGTTCGTCTGCTTCGGATATTGGGCACGGCCTCCGGTATTTGTTGGGTACGTTGCAAATCTGGAGCGCGGTTGCCGTTATTCGTTGGGTTTGGCGCCCATTTCTCACGCAGCCGGCGATCGAATTCTCCTCTCATCAGAAACTGAATTCCAGGGTTTGAGGGTCCCTGGATATTCATCAGCACAGCCTTCTCTCGGTTGTGGTGTTGAATAGCCAGGGATTCAACACTTCTCAGATGTATATCACTTCTCAAATTTGAGACTAGGAGCGTTCTTGTTCCTTCCCAATCCATATTATGCCGAGTTTCCAGATTCGCAACGTACCCAACAAATACCGGAGGCCGCGCCTAATATTCGAAGCAGACGAACAGTCGTTAGGAAGTAGTGAACTGTGTTGTTGTGGAGCCTGAAGATAATAGTCGCCTGAGCCATTACACCTCCAGGACTGCTGACTATCGAAAATTTGCTGAAATTTTGTTATTTCGTGTGATTGTGAACATAAGCGTGATATATGGTGATTTTTCAACTTTAAAAATGAATTTTCACAGTAGACCATGGGACATTTTCAAACTTCTTTTTGCGATAATTTTTCCAAAAATTGACTGATTTTGATGTTCAAATACACCATTTGAACTGTCTTTTTGAGAGCTTTTCAACGGTGCCATTCTCAAGACGATAGCTTTGGTGATTCTCGGGTTGTTTAACAAAAAACAACCGACAAGGGGTCTTGAAAAAAGTTGTTCATGAATCCAAATACGCCTTACTGACAATTTTGTGCAAAGCAAAATTCCACCTTCGCCCCGTAGACCACAGACCCCCCCCGGACAATTTTTTGTTGATAGTAAAAAGCTTGTTGCAGACCGGCCGAAAATATTCTGCTTCCGGGAATTTTCAGAGAATAGGACAAAGAACACTTGTTTTGTGAAACTTGGCGAATACTGGAGTTAGCCTACTTTGTAACTTGAAAACTGAAAAAGAAAGCTGTTGTATCTTGTTTTGATGTATATGGCGATGTAATGTTTGTTTCAGTAAAGACCAAAGAAGTTCTGTCTCATCCGCAACGTTTTGAGATCTCATAATAACATTAACTAAAAGCACTGTAATTGCAAGAATGATGTATTAACTTGTATTGCTTTGGAAGGATTAGGGGAAAGTCATGAAAGATTTCACCTTTTTACCCTTAATTTTGGTGGCTGTGACTAAACACGGGTGCTTTCTGGACCTGATCATTGAGTACACCCTGACAGCTTGGCCAGACCTACACCCTCAATAATCTTATCTCCTTCGTTCTTCATTGCAACTCCTCTTCCTTTTATTGATCACTTTAACTCAAATCACTAAGTTCAAGCTTTTCAAATAGGTCCATGTATCAACCTCTAATGACTTTCAAGTTGCTTGTCAAATAACGTTCTTGCGGTCGATTTAACTAGTTTTAACACACTTTAACTACCTTGCATTTATAACTCCTGCTGAACTGTGAATGGTGGATATAGGCATGTGGAAATGCCATGAAACTTGGGTCGAAAACTCAGCGAGTTGAATGGGGAATACAGAATTGCGGCGACTTAAATCAACTTAGCAAAAGTGCTTGTAATTTACACATTATTGCTGTGACTTATCCCTAACAGGTCCCTGTATCCACTTCTGTCCTGAAGGTGATGTTCAGTAAATGCAACGCGAGTTTACTCCCATCTTGAGTTAAAGTGACGCCACCCTTTCCTGTCTTGCTGTCTTCCCCGATTTATCATCTTCCCTACTGTCTCATCTTTTATACAGCAACTATTTTTTTTTTTTTTATCTATGCCAGAGGTTCCCACCAGTTTACATTTGGAAAACATCAATGCTGGAAATGTGCTTACGTCGATTATGGCATTTAAAAGATGCTAGCAAAATGTCCTAGCAAATAAAAAATGAAATGGAGACATTGCAACTTTTTTTTCATTTTGGTTTTGTCACAGGGCCATAGCCATTTATTTTAACCCAATGGAAACCAACGTTGCCAAGTGTTCTAGTGTATTGCAGAAAGCAGTAACTACAGAACAAAAACTGCAGCTTACCGGCGCATTAACTAAGTTGTCTTCACCAAACACTTCAACCTTTTACCCACGGTGGCCACTGTGAATGCGGTGTTCTGGCTGTGACTCTTGTCTTTGATTTAGAATTCTAGGTTGATATTTTGTGTGTTTCAGGAATTCTTTCACTTGAACCTCCTAACAGCATACTAAAACCTTTTAAATGGGTTCAAAGCTACATCGCTGCATCTTATGTGAAATTTGTGGAAATGGCTGGGGCAAGAGTAGTCCCAATTTTGTAAGTTATCAACTCGGTTTCTTTTGGTTTTTCTCTTTATAGTTGAGTGTGTAAAATGATGTTTTTTTAAATTTCAGAATCGATCGTTCAGAAGACTACTATGAAAAAGTATTCAACAGCATTAACGGGTTAGCAGACGCTATATCATTACACAAGTGCGTTGTACAATGTACCACTGTTCATTGTTTTTGTAAGAAAGTTTCGCAATTGTTTGTTTTACAGATTGTTAATACCTGGAGGTGCCATTACACTTACTAATTTGAGTACTTCCGGATACGGCAGAGCTGGACAGGCTTTGTACAACATGGCTGTAAAGGTAAAGTGTATACGGACTGACATTTACTTCCAGGGGTTTTACCAGGGTTGGCAGGTTTTTGCCACCAAGTGGTTAAAAACGTGTTTTACCATGGTTTTTACCGTCACGGCAAAAAAACTGTTTTGGCCAAATTTTTGCCCCTTTGGCCAAAAATATGGCAAAAATCGACTTTAAGTCAAATAAAAAAAAAAGTATGCCCCACGATAGTCAAATATTGGCAAATTATAAAAGCTCCCCTTGAAAACGTCACATTGTCTGCCTTGAAAATTCATATTCACGTCATTATTTATCTTTCATATGCTTATTTTCACAGTGAAATATATTCTTCTCACAATATCTATACAAATTTATGCAATTGACTGTCGAAAATTTGCATAGGTATTGTGAGAAGAATATCTTCTACTGTGAAAATAAGCGTGAGAAGCTGCTTGCTGGATTTTGCCAGTTTTAGCCAATTTTTACCGGCAGAATGCCAACCCTGGGTTTTATTTTCATACCCTGTTGTCCGCAGTTTCTCTCCACGTTCTCATCAAGTGGAATACATATATTACTTTGTACGCAGATGACATTTTCCTACTATCCATTAACAGTACGTCTGAAACAATATAACAAATCTGCAAAATGACTTCAATAAAATCAGTCAATTCTTGGACCTGAATGATGAATCATACATCATGTACTAAAACATGTTTCATGCGAATTGGTACCTACATAATGAATTTCGGCAAGAATGAAATTATATTACATAGTAACAACTCTAGTAAGTGAACTAATTGTAATTGTTCAAAAATGACAAAAGTCACAAATACAAAATACTTACGAATAGAAATTGATAAAAATTGGAAATATTACAATCGCATTGTTAATATCATTATAAAGTTAAGAAAATCAATTCCTATACTTTACAAAGTGAAACAGGTGAACCAAATAATGTGCGCTTCCTAATTATTTGAAGCATGGATTTTGTCACAAATGGCATACGGTACGCAAGCAATATTTACAGTTCAACATCAACAGAATTATTAAACGTTTACAAAAAGTATTAAACAAGACCCTAAAAACGTTATTTATGACAAATATAAGAAAACCAAGTGAAATTGCAAAAGAAAATAATATTTTCAGTATTGTGCGACACCTACTGTATGGAATAATAATGGAAAACTATTTTTCACAAGCCTATAAAAGTCCACTACTAAGAAAAAGCAGAAGTAATAATAATAATAATGTTAAAAATTTCTACATGGCGAAATTAATGTTGAAAAAGAAATCTGAACTACTTAGTTCCAAAAATATTCAATAAATTGCCAGATAATTTAAGAAACGTAAAATCAACAAACGTTATGAAAAAGGAATTAATGGAACGGCTGCTAGGAAAATGGATGTGAAGCTTTTTAGATGATGCGGCGGATTACGTAGCATTGATACAACAGTAGTGATCAGACTAATGTTGACTTTGGAAAAGTCACTAATAAATGCCGCATCAATTATTTTTAATTCTTGCAAAAAAATCGATGCGGGAGGGCCTGAGAACCATTTTTTTTTTTACCTTGCATGGCCTAATTGCAAGTAACTACTAATTGTGTACTCAGTTTCTTGCTTAATCGAAATAAATTATTATTATTTTATATTTATCAAAATAAATATAAATATGTGATGAAACAATAAGCCCAATTTTACCTGGGGGGAAGGTCAAATTGGTTTCTATTGCCTAAGGAAAATATACATTACCTGTAAATTTAATTGCATTCAGTTCCTGAGTGCTCGTTACCCTGGAGAAATCAAAACTCTCTAGGTACGCCCAGCTCAGACACCCACCTGCGCATGCGCGGGTCCAGCGCGCGCAGGCCCTCCATAAATGGTGTTACGGCGATAGCCAGCCATCTACTTTTTCTCCCGATATGTCAGCCATGATGGTGACTCAAGAGGGGAGGTTGGGTGGGTATTTACAGGTAGTGTATATTTTCCTTAGGCAATAGAAACCAATTTTGACCCCCCCCCCCCCCAGGTAAAATTGGGCTCTCAATTGCCGGTAGGAAAATATCCACTACCTGTAAATTTAATTGCATTTACAGCTGACCTTGTCAATATAGGTGGCGGGCACCATCATGGCAGGCCCCCAAGGGTTTGAGCTGGGTTCCATGTGACAGAGTTGTGGTGGATTGGTTTGCAGGCGCAACATTCTCTGGTCACGGCCGACTTTCTGCTCGCGGTGGTCGGAGTGGGGCGAGAACTTTCTATAGCCAAAGCGGGTTGGTGAAGAAGTTCAGCGAGTTTCTAGATTCCAGCGTTGACCATTTAAAGAGAGAGTCTTGTTTGTTGAGATGTTCGTCCTGGATTAGGTTCCGTCGGCGGATTGAAAGGATGGTTTGGATAGATTTCTTGAGGTTTCAGGATATGAGAATTGGGGATGATGATACATGTGGTGTGGACATAGTTGAGTGGGATGGAAGGGCCATGGGTGGTTTTTCTGGTGGCAGGTTTGTCCATTGAGCGTCAGGCAGGAAAAATCAGCGGAGAAGATAATTGATAGCGCGTTTGAGGACGTATGGTTCAGCAGGAGATGAAGGTTGATCAGAGATTACATTGTTGTGGAAGCTTTCCGGATGAAGGTCGTCCGATAGGTGTTGGATTTGAAGGCGAAGTTGATTTGCGGAGCAGATCAAGTCAGTGTAAGGCGTTGTGAAGGTGTGAAAGAGTCACAGGCTAAGCTGAATGTGGAATCAAATAGATTCAGATGTGCCAAAGTGAGTCAAGATGTTCAAGGAGCGGTGCTTCATGTGCGGTGGGAGCGGCAGGGGCAACGTTGTTGATGGTTTAGGGTGAATAGCCAGACGTGCGTGTTACAGGTGTTGGACGGTGAGGAGAAGAGGACGTGGCTTCGGTGTGGTGGAAGTACAATTGTGACTCGGTGAGAGTTTGAAAACTACCAAATATCAGGTTGAGGGATGGTAGGTAACAATGTGCAGAGTCTTGCGGCGGTGTCGGGAAGATAGGCCGTTGGTTGTAGTTCGGAAAAACTTCAGGTTGTAAGTCGGTGGGTCGACGAGCTGATGTGCGGCCCTTGAGCGGTGAGGTCAGCATTGGTGGGTAACTTGAGCTGTGGAAGGTTAATCTCCCAAAGATTTGGGTGAACCTGACATTGTAGTCATTTGAGATTGAGTCTTGACATAAGGCAGGGTGATCAAAATTGTTGGATGGCAGGAATTACTTAGAGAATCCTAGTCGTATAGGGCTCGAGAGAAAACAGGAGTTCTGGTGAGTTTCCGTAAGATTTCGTGGAACAGAAGGGGTGTCAAGTGAGGTCTACGTCCTTTTCAGAAGTGTGAAGAGATTGGACCTAACTTCAGGCTATTTTGGGGGTTTTGCAGTTGTTGTTCATCCTCGTGTTGAGTTAATGTGACGGTGAGTCGTGAAGTTCAATTGGATCAAATTTTGACTCGGTTTTGATTCGAGAGCTACCAAAAATTTGGGGGGGACCGTTGGTAGCGATGTGCGAGGTGATGTGGTGCTGTCTGGAAGGTTGATGAGAAGCAACATTGCAGAAAGATGACATGTAGAGAGGTAGGTGAGGCTGATGTGGTGTCCGTCCAGAGTCGTGAAGTCCGTTTAGGATGGCAGATGCGGTTTCCTGGTTGGTTGTTGGGTTGTTCTAACCCTTGAGAGGTTAGAAATTCCCAAAGATTTAGGATTATCATGACATCTTGTTCGCATGGCGTTGGCAGAATAACAAACATGTTGGACGGTAGGATTCCTTATAGAGTCCTGGTTGTAGATGGGCCAGAGTGAAGGACTACAGGTATGGTCTGTTTCCGTAGGATGAGGTGGACCAGAAGAGCGTTGATTGGGGATGCCTACCCAGTCAGAAGTCCGAGAAGAGGTAGGCATGTTTCAGTCCACTTGAGGAAAAAATGGTGAAGTGGACCAATTCCATTTTGGGTTCAAGTGAAGGTGAGTTGTGTAGATTTTATGATTTCAACAAGATGCAGCTGGGATTTCGGTGAAACTTCGGCTCCAGCAACGGTGCAGCCTGTGCATTTTTCGTGAACGAGACAGGATTATGAAGCTGAAAGTGACATGAAACATGTGCAGTTAGGTGATGTTTTTGTTGTTGCAGCATGTGTGAGGTTGTCGTAGGCTTAGAAAATGACCTTCTTGATCCGAAGAGTGACAAGGGTTTTTTTTTTTGTAATATCAGTTGTTGGCTTCTGCAGCAATCAAGTGTGCTGAGTGTCTGATGTGGTACCAGGTGCACGAACATTGAAGGCGGAGGTTGGAAGAGGGAGCCGGGATCTGGTTACGTCAACTCGCCGGGTGTCATTAACAGCAGTGGTGTATTTCGTCTGGATTAGGACTGCATTTCAAGGATGAACGAGAGCAAAGTTATAAAAATCTTCAGGTGAAGACATTGACGAATGTTTGGGCTCATAGCATGAGATTGACGTGGTGGTGATGCAAACATGTATGGTCGCAAAAGGAGGCGTTGATGACAGGCGCCGGAAGAGCGGCGTAAACGGCAGTGAGGGATGAGGGTTGTGTTAGCGGACGAACATTTTCGTATGTGAAAAGAAGGTATGATCGATGTGCATGAGGCAGGCTTCAACGAACGTTGGACTTCAAGGCGAATCGGGAAGGGCGCCAGCGTGTTGATTGACGAATGAGGTTTTATGCGTGCAGACAAACGCATGCGAAGCCAACTCGACAGTCAGATGGGGCAGGATTTCGATGCATTGATTTCTCGGCAAAGGCTTGCGGGATAAGGGCCAGAAGCTTCAGTGAACGTTGCTTCAGGAGAACATGTTGTATGACGACGAGCGTGGAGTCAATGCGACGCACGAGAGGCCAAGGTTGCAAGTTGCTTGGCGAACTTGATGAAAGCCGAACGGCAAACGTAGAGCAAGTTAGACGAACGTGGGACAGTAATGGCGAAGAGGATACGTGCAACGAACGTTCGTGAAGGAACAGGGTTGATGGCTGGTCTTGTCAGCAAAATCCGTGTGGCTTGACCCATTGCAGGTAGATTTCAGGAGGCGGCAATTCATAATTTGATGGTTGAGGTGCGAAGCCAGTTATGGTTAAGGGAGGGGAGCTCGATGAACGTGTGCGTTGCAGGTGAACGTGTAGATGAATGCATGGCATGTCCACATAAAATTGGGAACAGTGGAAGGAGGATGTGCTGCAGACGTCGTTGGTCAAGACGGGAAGGCGTGATCACGGTGCTTGGGTCTTCCGAATTAGAGTTTGTGGGACGAGAAGTTCAGATGGATATGAGGCGAACTTTGGCTTCAAGACGAACCTGTTGCGTGGGACGAACGTGCGGACAGAATGAACGTGTGAATGCTTCATTCTTCAGTGTAAACGATACGAACGTCAGGCAACGGCCGTTCAATGGCAGGAGTCTGCTTCGGCTTGCGGCGTTAAGATGTCTATGAACGTGTACTGGGAGGCTTCAGATGAACAACTGGATGAGAGCTTGGCTTGTCCACAAGGATGTGAGAGTGGTGGAAAGATGCTTTGCTGTAGACACTGATGATGGGTTACAGCGAGCGTCGGTCTTCAGGGCAAACATGATACAGACGAGCGCACAGTTGCGTGGCGAACGTGACGGGTGTAGGCAAGACCATGAAGTGGAGACCCGTAGGCATGCGGTTGGGGCCCGATATGAGCGTTCAACGAACGGAATTCTTCCTAGGTGAATGTGGCGGGCGAATTCCGTGACGAACGACAGGTGCATGTCGGGGTGAACTTGCGATGTCATCGGTTAGAGTCCGACGAAGTGAGATAACAGGAGACAGATTCAAGGCGAACGAACGAACGTAACAATGTGAAGGCTCGTTGGCTGGGCAGCCATGATGGATTGCAGCGAACGTCGGCTTCAATGCAAACTAGTTGCAATGAGGCGAACGTGACGAACGTGCGAGCGCTTCATTTATCAGATGCTTGCGAGGCAAACGGGATCCACGGAGAGCGTGTCCAGGAACGATCGTTCATTGGCGGAGAGTTCACATAAGCTTGCGTTCATAAAATAAGAGGAGACAGATTCAAGCGAACGAGACGAACGTAACAAACGTGGAGGCTTGTGGGCTGGGCAGCCATGACTGGTTACAGCGAACGTGTTGCGATGAGGCGAACGCGACGAACGTGCAAACGCTTCTTTCATCAGTTGCTTGCGTGGCAAACGTGATCCATGGCGAGCGTGTCCAGGGGGCGATCGTTCAATGGCGGGGAATCCACTTTAGCTTGCGTTCTCAAAATAAGAGGAGACAGACTTAAAGTGGACGAGACGGACGTAACGAACGTGGAGGCCTGTGGGCCTAGAGCTGGGAAGACTTGATGGATTGCAGTGAACGTCGGCTTCAGGGCGGACGTGTTGCTACAAGGAGGACGTGACGAACGTGCGAACACTTCATTCTTTAGTTGCTTGTGAGGTGAACGTGATCCGTGATGAACGTGTTCAGGCGATGATCGTTCAATAGCGGAGAATCCGCTTCGGCTTGCATTTTCAAGACCAGAGCAGAGGAGCCAAAAGCAAGGCGAACGTGACAAACGTAACGGTCTTGGAATCTTCTTCATGTAGCGGGCGAACATGGATGGTGAACGGTCTTCGGGTAACGATGTTGACGCGGCGGGAGCGTGGACGAAAAGAGATGGCTGGCTATCACCGTAACATCATTTATGGAGGGCCTGCACGCGCTGGACCCGCACATGCACAGGTGGGTGTCTGAGCTGGGCGTATCTATAGACTTTTGATTCCTCCAGGGTAACGAGCCCTCAGGAGCTGAATGCAATTAAATTTACAGGTAGTGGATATTTTCCAACTGGCAATTAGAAAATAGTCGTTTTAGAACACCTTCACAAAAATTAGGGATACCACTGGAAAATTTTATATCAGTCCAAAGCTGAATTGAAATGAAATCTAATGATTGAATTAGTTGAAATTAATTATAAAATGAAGTTTATTAAAGGTAAATTAGATTATTAAAGGTACGTATTGATTTATTATGTTATTAAAATGGATTAATACAGATAATAATTGTTTCTTATTTCATGTATAATGTAATTGTTATGTATAAAATGTGTATGTTAATTGCCACACTATCAAATACTTTTACTAGAGTATGTGGGAGACCGTGAAATGAACAGCATTAGCAACAAAGATACTGGGGCTATGACAGCAGAGGATTTGGGAGCACTTTTAGATGGAAAAATAAGCCTTGAATGTTGATGAGAAAACAACACATTTCCTGAATGAAATCTTGACTTGATGGAATGTTTTCTAAATAATTTAGACACGTGATACATTTTCAAATGGAGAAGAAATACTTAAATTGAAAAGTTAACAGCTAGTGTCGTTCTGCAAATTTTCGATGAACAGTGGCTTAGATGTTGAGCAAGATTACGATAAACGTTCGTCTTCTTCGGGCTTCTATCACATGTCCGTTGTCTTCAAGGTCTTCAATTTTATCATGCACGGCAGTGTATATATATGATTGAAGTCCTCTCTCCAGCAAAACTAAAACTATTAATTTCTCAGTTTCTATTCAATATATTTCGATCAAACTTGGCCAGATAGCACATACCAACTTTTCCCAACTTTACACCAACTTTTATGCAATTACGTGCAAGAATAAACGTAGGGAGCCACACGTAAATTTGAAAACTGTTCACTTGTTGTTGTTGTTGTTGTTCTTGTGTGACACGGTTTCAGAAAAAACTACTGCACCTACCTAAAATCTGAAACATGATCTGAGCTAGAAATTTCCCTGGGCTTCAACCTTTTAGGAACCACTTTTTCGATTGGTCGATCCTTTCCGGAGTTACGGCCCCCTAAACGATCATTTTGATTGTTTTACATTGTTTTAACCATTGTATTTAGGGAACAATGCTACTCAGCAAACTCCAGACATGTTATATCTTTGCTAAAAAGTTGATTGTTGAACGGTAAAATGAAAGAATCAGTGTTTCAACTAAACGCATATATTTTTAAACCAAACTAAGCTGCGTTGTTAATGGTCGCAATCAATTATTTTCTCAACCCTCAGTTAATTTTGAGGCCTTCGACCTCGAAATTGGCAGCTAAAAACGATAGAATTGCATATTTATTTCGCAGATGCAGGCTTTCAGTGCTGACTTGAATTGTTTCAAAGTGGCCAGCAACAATCGACTGCATGCATAAACCTTTGTAGCGCGACGCCATAGCCGTAAAAAAGGTACACGGATTACAAACAAAAACGTCAAGTGTGCATGTAAAAAGGGGGGTTTATGATTGAATTTTCACTTGTTAAAATGTACACGGATAAAAATTGATGATTTTTAATTGAAATAATCAAATGTACAATTGAGAAAATTGCATCTGTTTAAGTGCTGTTGTGCTTTACGAATCATGTATTTAAAACGTAAAGCACAACAGCACTTAAAATCGGCTGAAATCGCTTAGCCTCGAATCGTTGGAGTTGCGCCATCTGAAGGCAGACTTACTTTTAACATACAAAATTCTACATCACTTACTACCCCTTGACCTACCACTGTTTGAACTCCAAAATTACACCAAAACGCAAGGACACCATCTAAAACTTATTGTTCCGCGGTCAAGGCTTAATTGCCGAAAACATTTCGGTGCCCGTATGGAATGCGCTTGGTGAGGAAGTTGTCTCGGCTGTGTCGGTTGCTAATTTTAAACATAAATTGAATGATGTGTGTTTGCGGGCACACCTTAAACGACCTGAATTCGGTTAACTGTTCGGTTATTATTTTACCAACTAGTTCAGTTGATTGCTTGGCTTCAAATATATTATGACGAGATATCGAGTGATATCAATTTGCTATTGTGTGCTCGAGCATCCTACTTCATGCAACATTTTTAAGTTGGCTGAGTTGTAAGCGGTTGACTCCACAGCCCTTTCTTACCATTCTGCCATTGTGTGACAAAAAAAAATGTATTTATTTAAACAGATGCAATTTTCAATGCAATATAGGGATATAGGCAATTACACGTCAAGTGATGATTCTGTGTTATGACAAAGTAATGAGTTCGCCATTGACAAAGACTAACAGCGGTCGATTGACCGTCTGATTGGATTAACCCAGTAACGTGATATGTGGACCTGCACATACAGTATATTTACCAAACTGATTATGTAAAATGATGTTTACTAACACTGTTACCCTCTCACATTCTTGTCATTTCAGGCCAATGACAAAGGCGATTACTTTCCCATTTGGGCAGTTTGTCTTGGTTCAGAAATGCTTTCAATCCTAGTAGATCCCAAAAATACTTATCGTCTGGTCAACTGTTCATGTAGTGATGTATCATTGCCGTTGAATATGACAAAAGGTAAGTAGTTTAAGTAATATGTCTTATCAATATGGATTATCAAAGCATGATTCAAGCTAGAGCCAGGCAGGGCACTTTTGTATCATCTATTGGCCTCGGTGTGCAGAAAATCTGTTTAAAGATTGTTCTCTGCTAGCTAAAATAATCTGCAGTACATTTAATTTTTTATTTTATTTAATGTTATTGCCAGATATAGGATCTTGGGGGGGGGGGGGTGCTTTAAAATTGTAATAGCAAAATTCATTTTTTACAATTATCTTCCCCCAACTCCTCTTAATAATGAAAAATCCAATTCCAGTCTTAAATTTTTATTTGGTTACCCTTGGGAAGCGTGGGGGATCAGCCATATAATTCATACTGTACTAGATCTAACACTGCTCTCTGCTACTGCAAACCTATTTACCACAAATTTCACCTTAAAAAATATGAACAATCTTGAGTGGAATAAAAAACAATGTAAGCTCGATATACACTGTCACCTTAAAGTTGGCAAGTCGCCTATATCAAAATTATACATTTGGAATATTGTGTGTTTGGAAAATTGTGTGTACTGGAAAAACCTAAGTGTATACACAGAAACAAGAAATATTTTTGGCAGAAATAAGCTAACCGACACTAGAATTTTGGCAAAGGGCAGATTCTCTGTTTGAAATTCGAGTCGCGTCATTTGAATGAAACGTAAGTGCAGAGAGGTGAGTTACTGTACCACGTTATTTCTGTAAACTTAGTGGCTTTGATATCACCATGACAATACTTGGTGGGCTTCTTTGACAATTTGTGTTTATTTATATATACATGGTAGTACTTTCCAAGTCTATTAAGAATTGGTTATTTCATACACATTATCAAATCAAAATATAATAGGTGAAATAAGGTTAACCCCTTTGTTACCATGCATCTCCTTTCTACACATTAGAAAAGTTAGAAAAAATGTATGGTTACAGTTTGTTATCCAACATAACATTAGAAATTATTGGATGTCTTGCATTTTACAGATTACAAGGAAAGCAGACTATTTTACAACATTCCTGCTGATGTTTATACAAGTCTAACAACTTTGAGTGTTACATCTAACTTCCATAAAAAATGCCTTACACCAGAGGTAAACTATACATTATGTGCTATAGTTAAATTCTCAAATACATTGTTTTAATGACAGTGCATTTCTTCCTTTACAGAGCGTCTCCAATTCCACACTCAACTCTTTGATTCACGTGCTTTCAACTAACAAGGATGTAAATGGTTTAAGCTTTGTATCGACATATGAGGGTAAGTTAACAACAAAACTTCACTACCGTAAATCCTGTATATAAGCCAGTGGGCTTATAAACAAACTACACCTAATGCATTTTTCTACATAAACCTGATGGTAAAAATGACTCTCTTATAACTATCAAAAACTGGCAATTGACGTTTACTATGGTATGCAGTTGATATCTTAACAATCGAAAACACAATACCACAGTAGGAGAACACCGTTGAGGTCTTCTTTAAATTTTAGGTGCAATTGTTTCATCCACTAGGAAATGGTCGCTACATCGTATGTGCGCAAGCACACGCCTGCTTTCGAAATTGTTTACTCCATACAATGTAGCAACCATTTCCTAGTGCATGAAACTTTCCGAAGAAGGTGAATGACAATTTCACTGAAAATTTAAAGAAGAACTTGGCAGTGTTCTCCTATTGTGGTATTTCCCGCTCCCCCCCCCCTTATTGTGGTATTGTGTTTTCGATTGTTGAGAACTCTCTTATAAGCCCAAGTTTTAAATCTGAATTACTATTTTAGCATCTGCACAAGTTTGCGTTTAATATGTGCGTCAAATCCTGTAATATTTCTTAGATAAATGGATAAAAATGTTGTGAACTGCCAAAACTGTTGGCCTCTAATTTATACTTAAAGGCCCAATGTGCCAAAATTAGTGTTGGCCTATTTTTTATTATAGAGGCCTATTTGCTCATTAAGAGCTGTTTTGAATGAAGTTAGATCTCTGGCGCTAATTTTTTTTTTAAATATACTTAGTGCCACGCAAATGCTGTAATAGCTTATCCAGACGTTTTGTAGAAATCTGTAGTCTTCCCGTAGTAAATTCGTTTATGTTGGATGCACGTTGAATTGGTCTTGGCCATAATTTTCCTTCAAATTTTACTTTACACCAAAATCCAGTTGCCACTCCAACAGGATAACAACAGGTTATGGGCCCAGGCCATGTTTCAACTGCATTTTTGGAACTGTAAGTTGACTTTGCTAGTGAAAAATTCAACAGTCTGGCAGACGGCCGATTGATCGTCGAAACGAAGAGAAAATGGCGCCGAAGAAATAGGCCTAACGTGCGACCACGCCGCTACTACGCAGTGAGTAGAGCCGTCTCGCAAAAATGAAGCATTTTCAAAGAACTTTTAAATGGTTTTTAGACGAAGTACCATAAAAGAACTCTTTAAATAATCTGTGGAAAAGCGAAGCCAACAGAAAGTGACGACGTTATCACTCATTAATAATGAAGATTTTTTATGAAATTCGCGGCCGAAATGAAGAGCGTAAAAGTAACGGTGATCAAAAAACTTTCTGAACTTGTGTTTTCCATAAGACAAGGACGACAATATGGCATCCGTAGGAAGTTCTGATGATTTCAAAATACTGAAATTAAATACAGAAAATTACCATGCATGGTCAATAAGAGCTAGAGCTGCACTAGTGCAAAGAGGCATCTGGGAAGCCGTTGATCCCAGTTACGGCGCCGCTATGTCCTAGAATTCATAGGGTTGGGGAGGAGAATTTGTAACTCTAAAAAGTCCCTATTGAAACGTCTTAGATCCATGCCAATTAGTTCCGTTCGAGTTTTCAGAGGGCGCCACACGTTCCATCTGGTAATTTTTGCTCATTTTTCAGCCCTAAATTACAACTAAGCTAAATTAAATAATAATTAAATACAAGCTAGTTTCGTTTAATTTAGTTTAATTTTAGCTGAAAACTGAGTAGAAATTTTGACGTATAACTATAATCCGTACACGATTTGTAATCTGGGCGTGGCTTAAAAAATATATCGATTGTCCACTCCAGTACAACACCACGACTAGCATCATGGGTACAGCATCAAGTACAGCAGTCACAAAATGGCGTGTATTAACGCGTCTTCAATTGGGAAAAAGGTAAAATGATTCACAGCCAACTAGGGAAATTATTAGGAATGTCTATTGTTATCTGCGAAGCAAGGAACCAACAAAGAGCAATAACGCCGTTTCCAAGAAACGTCCCAAGACACTACAATTCCGCGGTTCATAACGGCAGCGAAATAACGACCAAAGGCGCCAACAGTAACAAGCTTGGACGACTTTCAACTGTCAGCCGCTCGAACAGCAATAACTGAAATTCACCGAGAAGGTAATTATCCAAATCTTATAATAATGTTTTGGCCAAGTTCAAATCGAAGATTGGATTTAAAGATGGGAGAACTTCCGTGGTATTTAACCATGAAAAAGAAACGGGATAAAATACGGAAAATGCAACAACAGAAATTTTAAATAAAAGCGTCTAGAATTGTTGCCCAGCGTCGCCGATTTTTACGTCAGGTACGACATTTAAGAAGTAATCCGTCTCATTTACAGTATTTATTTATTTGGATGAAAAACTTGAGTGAATGAGCGAACGCCAATGGCAGCTAAAGAAAAGGCGCACCGGACTCACAGCTAACAGTGCAAATGACTGCTTGGTTGGTCGCCTTATTCCGATCAGAAAGGGCCGAAGTCTCATTTTACTACAAACCGTCAGCCGGGATGGTTTTGTTAAAGATGGCATGCTCCTTTTCCGAACTGGATTTTTTCCCTACCTTCTGCAACCCCCTAGCTTGGCTGTGAACAAACAGCTCTTCTCAGAGCTATACAAACGGTTGTTTTCACAACCATCAAAAGTGAAAAGATCTGAAATTTGTACTGTTTCACAAATAAATTGTTACAACATTCACAGTAGAACACACTTCCTTCCTTAACTTTTTTCTTAGATCCACAATGAATTAAAACTTAAAACCTACGTGTTTTTTATAATTATTACCGTCTGACCCAAAATACAAGAAGGGTGGGGAGGGGAGAGAAGAAATACCCAAAAGGCAGTGGTGAATGTTTTAAAGAAAATAGTAAATAAATACATTTTCCAAAGATTTTATGCCCCACGGCACGGTATTAGGGGGGGGGGGAGCCCTTTTACTCCACCATCCTTATTTAATCTACTGCTGAAAGGGCCTGAGTCGGAAATTATGACAGTAAGTGGAAAGAAAACCGAGGCTAAAATGAGATTCGGTAAGACAAAAAGTTTTTTCTCTTTTTTGAATTCAGCCTGATATTTATTTTATA
>JAHWFP010196153.1:0-58010 GCA_023313725.1 Lithobius niger | reverse complement strand
CGATTCCCTATTGATGGAGAAGGCCTGTAATAAAAAAAAATTAAAAAGGTCGACATTAAAAAAATTGGCATCAAATAACAAAACCATGAGCGCGCGCAGACAAGCCTTGGTGCGGTCTATAGATAGCCACAAGGCACACCGACTCCGGGAAAATGTACGCTACAATCAAGCTGCTCGCGAGCCACGCCCAGTTTACAAATCGCGTACGGAGTATAGTGGCGCCCTCTATAAACTTAGACGGAACTAATTGGAATGGATCTAAGACGTTTCAGAAGGGGTCTCAAGTTACAAATTCTCCTCCCAAACCCTATAAATTCTTGCTATGTCTGACAGCGAGCGAAAAGCAAATTACAAAGCGTTAACTTTTCTTTTCTTAGTCATAGAAGATAGCTATCTCGACGATATCGGCGATTGCATGCGTGCTAAAGAAGCTTGGGAGAATTTAGCCGAAATTCATACCAAATACGGACTGTTCCATGTTATTCAGCTTATGAAAGAATTTTTCAAAATAAACATGAAAAACGGTGAGAAGATGACATCGTACTTAAGTCGTATAATGGAAGTACACCGTAAATTAGCAGCCTGTAGTTACGATTTTACCGACAAAGAAATTGCACTTGTCATGCTAATGGGCTTACCCAAAAGCCATGAAGCACTGATATTAAACTTGGGAGTATCAGGAAAGCAATTTGTCAACTAAAATTGTGAAAGGCAAACTACTGCTGGAAGAAAAACAACAAACTAAAGGTGGTACGCCAAAAGAAGAGCCTGAAGAATGAGGCCCTATTCACCAAAACGAAGCAAAATCAAACCAACAAAAAGCAAAATGGAGGTCATGACAAGCCTAGCGGAAAGAAGCATTCCGAGAAGAGTGGCAAACGTTATGTCAAATGCTATTGTTGTTCAAAATTAGGTCATATTCCCAAAAATTGCCCAGAAAAGGACAGTGACAATGGCGACCATGAAGAGAGGACCAAGGTCAATCCAAGAAAAACCAACGAAGAAGATAAGGTACCTAAAGCTTCAAAAATTGTTAGCCCACCTGACATTGCATTACGTACCGCAGACAGCGAAAGTACTGTAGCTACAGTCTGGTATCTGGATAGTGCAGCGACCGAACACATGTCCTCAAGTAAAGACAAGCTTCTGAATTTAGGAAATAAACACTCAGCTGTCGAAGTCGCAAATAAACAAACTATGTAAGTTGTAGGGAAAGTAAATACAGTTTTGCATCTGACGAAAGAAAACTGCCCAGGCGGATACAACATCACGCTTGAGAACGTCCTGTATGTACCAGACCTAGACGGAAATTTTCTATCGGCAGGTCGAATCGAAGAACTAGGCTATGAAGTGAAATTTGCACAAGGTAAGGAAGGCTTCAGTCATTGATGAAGACGGGTCAATCATCCTTACAGCGAAGAGGGAAAATCGTCTTTACAAAGTAGAAGAAGAAATACTGAAAGCACACACTGCGAAGCAAAAAGAAAAAGAAGATTTATGGCATCAGCGATTTGGCCCCCTACACAAAGCAGCTGTCAAGAGTGTTGCTAAATCAAACGAGCTTGAAATAGAACTAACAGAAAAAGATGAAAAGTATCACTGTGACACTTGTCTAAAGGGAAAGTTAGCTCGCAACGCCTATCCCAAGGTCAGCACTGACAAAGAGACGAAGGTACTCGAGCTCACACATTCTGATGTAGTAGGCAAGATTTCTCCAACTTCAAAAGGTGGATCAAATTATCTAGTAACTTTTATTGACGACCACACTAGATATGCCAAAGTATATACTATGAAGGCTAAAGACGAGGTCTTAAAGAAATTCCACGAATTTAGACTCGAAGCAGAGAACACCCATGAAGTCAAGGTGAAAACGCTACGCTCTGACAATGGTGGAGAGTACAAGAGTCGAAAATTCGATGAATACCTAACTGAACATGGAATAAAAACACAACTGTACCAGGAAATCCTCAGCAAAATGGAGTGTCCGAGAGATTCAACCGTACATTGTTAGACATGAAGAGGTGTTTTTTAATTCACTAAAACTTACCAAAACATCAGTGGGCGGAGGCAGCGAACACAGCCTGTAAACTGAGAAACTTGTGCCCGTCTAAAGCTCTCCAAGGAAAGACTCCATCATCTTTGTGGAATCAAAAAGAGTTCGATGTAAGCCACCTAAAAGTTTTTGGATGTCAAGCATGGGCCGTTTTTGGACGCCACATTCCGAAAGGGAAGCTCGATCATCGAGCAGTTGAAACAGTTTTCATCTGTTAACCTGAAGGAGTTAAAAGATATAAACTGTGGGACTTCAGAGAAGATAAAATTTTTATCAGCCGTGATGTAAGATTTGAAGAAGACATCTTCCCGTTCAAGAAGTCTACCGACAAAGCCTCAACGAAAGAAGCTCACCAAGATATTTTGGAACTCTTCATCGAAGAAGAAAAAGCTAAAGATGTCCCAACGCACAACGTGGTAACTGAAGACGCGACCGTTCCTGCGGAGACCGAATATGTCGCCAGCGAAAATGAAGAGCAAATCCTAAATCAGGGGAAGACACAAAATACAGAAGAACAGGGCTCGAAATGAGCGATATCGCATCGCAATTTGCACCCCAAATTTAAACATTAGCGATGCAAAATTAAATAATGTATCGCAGTTTAGCGACGCAACTGTATTAAATTAGACAACATAACAGCGTAGTCATGATCGTGTTGGCTGACACGGAGATGCTAATCCCTCCTACTTTATAGGCAGGCCAAGCGTCGCACATGGATTCTGGGAAATCATTGGTCCTACCATCACCTTCGGTATTTAGTTGGTGGCGCTTTCGTTTCAAACACGGGTCAAAATAGGGTAATTGTTTGGAAACCTTACTTTTCAAGCTAGCGACTTAATTCACCTACTTATCGATTCCTTTTGTCATTACAGTTCCAAAAGGCATAACGAAAACGTGCGCAAACGCTTGTTTATTTTTGAAAAAAATTTTAAAACTCGGTAAAAAGCTACTCAAAAAAAGCTAGAAGCGGCCACCATTCTACGCGGTGATATCACAAGAAGAAAACCTGATTTCGACCGGAACGTTGCTAAACGGAAATTATCTCTTTCCCAGGCAGACTGTGTGAATCGATATTTGTGGCCGGAATTACGGTTCCTAGGGGCGCGCTGTATTATATACATCCAGAATTGGTGTATTGAGAAAAAGTATGATGCAAGCATTTGAGAAACAAGGAAGTAGCATAATTTGTTCCGACCGGAACGTTGCTAAACTGAAATTATCTCTTTCCCAGGCAGACGGTGTGAATCGATATTTGTGGCCGGAATTTACGGTTCCTAGGGGCACGCTTCGCGCGCATTATTATATACATCCAGAATTGGTGTATTGAGAAAAAGTATGACGCAAGCATTTGTGAAACAAGGAAGTAGCATAATTTGTTCCTTGTTTCACAAATGCTTGCGTGATACTTTTTCTGATTACACCAATTCTCGATGTATATATTAGTGCGCGCAAAGCGTGCCCCTACGGACAGTGTTTCATACTGTAAAGAATATTCATATCTACATATATAATACGCTTAGGTTGGGCAAGCAAATTCATCATTATTATGCAGTACAATGAAAGAGGGCGAGCGACCAAGAAGTAGGGGAAGCAGGGATGGAGGGGAAGCAGGGGGGAGAGGGGAAGCAGGGATGGGGATGTTCAGACCACACAATAGGGGTATCCAGGTCTAGGGGAGGGGGGGACAGGCGGTGCGGGACGGGAAAGGGGTTACGGGGGGGGGGGGGGAAACTGACCAGACTTTGGCAGAATGTAAGTGGGTAGGCAACAGGGGAGTCCGGAGAAGGAGGCAGGGGGCAGTCGGCGCCCTTTTTATTCCATACTGCCCACTACAGTATTTCGCTCAGGTATGCGGGAACTGGCTAGACCAGCGTATGTTACGCTGGGTAGAAATAAAACTACTTACTACCTACATTAAGAAAATGAAGGTTATTTCCGTTTAGTTATGTTCCAGTCGAAATTTGGTCTTCTTGTTGCGGTATCATCGCGTAGCATGGCTGCCGCATCTAGCTTGCAGTGAGCAGCGTTTTTAACGTGTTTTAAACATTTTTTTCAAAAATAAATAAGCGTTTGCGCACGTTTTCGTTATGATTTTCGGAACCGTAACGACGAAAGGAATCGATAGGTAGGTGAATTAAGTCGCTAGCTTGAAAAGTAAGGTTTCCAAACAGTTACCCAGTATAGTCTTAACATGCATCTGATGCCATAATCTTGACCAAGCATTTGTGCGTGTAGCAAAGTAAAAGTGAAACAAAAATGGCTATTGTTTCAAATAAAGTAAACTTTTTGTATTCTTTTTTACTTAATAAATTATTCTTTAAAAGTTGCTAATCATTTTTTCGTGACTGCTACGCAAATTTGCATTTTGTATCGCATTTCTGCTATGCAATTTTTCTAAGACAATTTGAGCCCTGAAGTAGATTTCTTTGGCTTTGACTAAGGCCGCTACGATCAAGACTGTATGGAACAGCCACTAATAGAAGTCAAAAGACCAGTCATTAGATCACTTCGACAGGCGGAAAAGAGGGACTTCCAACTAAAGTGTAATGCTATCAAAGTGCAAGTTCACGTGGAACCGCAAAATCTAGAAGTTGCCTTACAAGGTCCGGAAGCTGAAAGCTGGAAAAAAGCAATGCAAGAAGAAATGACCAACCTAAGAGAAAACCAAGCATGGGAACTCGTTCCTCGGCAAAAAGAAAGAAAGCGATAAAATCCCGTTGGGTTTTGAAGAAGAAATTCGCTTACGATGGTCAACTCGAACGCTACCGAGCTAGGCTAGTAGCGAAAGGATTCATGCAGGAGGAAGGCATTGATTACAAAGACACTTTCTCGCCGGTGATAAAGCTTAAATCCGTAAGGATGCTTACAGCTATTGCTGTAGAACTTGGATGGAAAGTTCATCAAGTGGATATTACAGCCGCCTATTTGAACGGAACCCTTCAAGAAGAGACGTACATGGAACAGCCAGAACCGTTCGTGAAGCAAGGTAAAGAAAACTACGTATGTAGGCTACTGAAGAGCCTCTACGGCCTACACCAATCAAGACGAGCTTGGAATTCCTATTTTGACGAATTTCTTAAAGAAATTGGCCTAGAAGAATCAGTCGCAGACATGTGTTTGTACTACAATCTGACGCAAGGTATCGTCATAGGAGTCTACATCGACGACACCCTAGTCATTGCCCGAGATGACGAAGCTCTCGACAACTTTAAAGAGAAGTTGAGCACAAGATTCATGTCCCGAGACTTAGGAGAAGCTAAAGAGATCCTATCGATCAAGATTGAGCGAAAGAAGGACGGATCAATCACTTTAGACCAAAGCGCTTATGCAGAAGAAATCCTTTCAAACCTTCGGTATGAAAGATGCTAAGCCAGCTTCAACCCCCACTCGACCCTCGTACGAAATACACCAATAGTGAGAAGAATAAAGACGAAAACTCGTCAGGTCAAGAACCTATGCCATACAGACCATCGGAAGTCTCCTGTATTTAGCAAACGGTACAAGACCAGATCTTGCACATGCCACGGCATACATGAGCCAATTCAACAATGACCCAACGACGGAACATTGAAATGGAGTGAAGCACATTCTGAGATATCTCCAGAAAACGAAAACCTGTAAACTCCATTACCATAAAACAAACTTGAAGGCAAGTTTTTTCTCACACGCGGACATCACAGACTTGTATTCTCGCCGGAGCTGCTATCTCCTGGCGACGCAAGCAGCAAGAGTCAACAGTGGAAGCTGAGTACATCGCTATGTGCCATGCAGCAAAGGAAGGGTTGTGGTTAAAAAATTTCTTAAATAAAATTGGTATGGGACAATTTGTAGAAGATATAGTCATCATACAAGTTGATAACCAAGGTGCTATGTGTCTCTCCAAAAATAAATTGACTTCAGAAAGAAGCAAGCACATTGACCTGAAGTGGCATTTTCTGAGGCAACAAGTTGCTGAAGGTGTACTGAACTTTGAGTATGTACCATCAAGTGAAAATGCAGCAGACGTGTTGACGAAGACGCTACCCAAAAAGAAAGCCACCCAACACATGTTGGCCCAAGGACTTAAAAGTGTCGTCTAGGCTAACATGTACTTTTGTGTGTTTTGTTGAGGTTTTAAAGAGAGCCCCACAAGGGGGAGTGTTGTGAACTGCCAAAATTGTTGGCGTCTAATTTGTGCTTAGAGGCCCAAGTTGCCAAAATTAGTGTTGGCCTTTTTTTTATTTTAGAGGCCTATTGCTCATTAAGAGCTGTTTTTAATGAAGTTAGATCTCTGGTTCTAATTTAAAAAAATATATATTCTTAGCACCACGCAAATGCTGTAATAGCCTATCAAGACGTTTTGTAGAGATCTGCAGTCTTCCCGTAGTATCTTAAAAACCACAACAAAAACACATTTACCACCCCCAAAGAACACAAAAAGGTACTACACTTGAATTTTCGGTGAGTCTCCTTTCACCTTCATCAGAAGTTGTGCACGAAAATAAATTAAAAGTCACATCACAGCACCGATCTTCTTCCTGACGTTTAAACTCCCGCTAGTCTGCGGAACCACTGATCTGTATGTCACGTGGAATCTGGATTTTCCACTGCTTATGCAAGTTGGCTCCAAGCTCTGGCCGAACGAGCTGGTTGATGTTGGTGTAGCTTGGACTTACAAGATTCATCAATGGCTTGTGGTTTGCTTCGAATCTGTGGATGGCGAGTGATTCTAAAGCTCTTAAGTGTCTATCTTCTAGCATGTGTCTATCTTCTTCGAATGCTGCTCAAATCAAACATGCTAGAAGATAGACACGTAAGAGCTTTAGAATCACTCGCCATCCACAGATTCGAAGCAAACCACAAGCCACTGATGAATCTTGTAAGTCCAAGCTACACCAACATGGGGTGACAACGGACGCTTCGGACATAGGCTGGGGAGCAGCCACGGGGGATTCTATAGCTCAGGGGTGGTGGCAGCCCAGGGAGGATGCCTTGCGTATAAATGCGAGAGAATTATTGGCTATGCTAAAAGCACTAGACGTGTTTGGAGACCTGGTCAGGGGACAGGTCGTGCGAATCCTTTCGGATGAGGTGGTGGCCGTGGCATACGTGAATTATCAATGGGTGACGAAGTCCCAGATGCTTAATGCCATGGGCCGTTGCGTAGAGCAGCGTAGAAGTCAGTTGGATTGTGTGGTACGGGCGGCATTTGTGCCGAGGAAGTTGAATGTGACAGCGGATGGTCTTTCTCGAAATTTCTGATTTCTGAAGACAGATTTGACTTCCGATTGTGTACTGCGGCGTTCCAAAAGATTTGTAGGTGGTTTGGGACGCCAGGCGTGGACGTGTTTGCATCGGGGACGATGGCTCACTTGCAGCGATTTGGGTCGTGGGGACGCTGCCCAGGGGCAGAGTTTGTGGAAGCGTTCAGCGTGAACTGGGGCCCGTTCTTTCCGTATCTTCCCACCTCTTCCTCCCCCCCCCCCCCCCCGTGTCCTTTATTTGGACAAGGAGTAGACAAGCTCATCGTGGACTATCCCAATCTTGTAACCCATCGAGTGTCGTGGGGCAGTACTGGTGACACCGGACTGGCAGTGTGCAGTCTGGTTCGTCCGGCTGTTGGCCTGCGCTAGGGAGGGACTGTTTCCCTTGTGGAGCGCGGGGGCCCTCCTTTGGGACCCTTACTTGGACGCCGAGGTGGCGGATGAGTGGGGTCCCTGGGTGGTCTGGGGGTAGGTACTGGATGCTTACCAAGTGGGACCAAGGTCACCACAGCCATCTTCGGAGCGATTCCGATGTGTGCACTGCTTCCTAATCTATCCCAATCTTGTAACACAGTGAGGAGGATTCTACGATGGAAAAATGAAGATTCTCCCACATATCTTGTTCTCGCCAGGAGAATCTAAGTTCTCTGAGTCGAATCCGACGAAACTGTGTTACAAAACACGGCCCGCCCGCCTCCCTGCATGGAATCGTGCGTTCGCAGCAAGAAAAGAGTGAGTGGACGCGAGCAGGGCAGGGGGAAGTGGGATAGAGGCGGAAGTGACGCAATATTTTGCATAAATGACTGCATTAATGAGGTAAAAACGTGCCGTAGGCATAGGGAAGGATCCTAATCTTGTAACACAGTTTCGTTGGATTCGACTCAGAGATCTTAGATTCTCCTGGCGAGAACAAGTTCTCTGGGAGAATCTTTATTTTCGTGTTCAAATCGCTCTTGCGGGCCGTCTAATACGCCGAAACAGATCTGCTTAGGATTTTATGAAAAGAGAGGATCCATTCTTTCCATTAATCCTAGCCAACATTTTTTTAGTTTGATAGGGACCGACCTATGCCAATTTAAAGGTGAAGAGGTGCTGGCGTAGCGGCATATGTGTTTATGATGATTTTCGAATTCAAAGTGCTCTTGCGAGCCCTCTTATAGCCCGAAATGGACATGCTTAGAATTTTCTGAAAAGTGTAGATCGATTCTTTCCATCAGTCCTAACCTGCAGTTGTTTAACTTAGATAGGGACTGTCCTATGCCCATTTAAAGGTGAAGTGATAATGGCGTAGCAGCGAAAGCGTATGTTCAGTTTTAATTCAAAGTTCTCTTGCGAGGCCTCTAATAGTTTGAAACGGACATGCTTAGGATATTCTGAAAGGTGGGGATCTATTCTTTCCATCAATCCTAACAGAAATTGTTTGGCTTACGTAGGGACCGTCCTACGCCCATTTAAAGGTGTAGCTGTAGTTGGTGTGGCGGCAAGGTTGGATTTCAAAGTGCCATTGTAAATGCTCAAATTTGTATTTTTATCTAAGCTAAACGATTTCGGTTAGGATTGTTGGAAAGAATAGATCCCTACCTTTCAGAAAATCCTAAGCATCTCAATTTCGGGTATTTAGAGGGTTCGCAAGAGCACTTTGAATTCCAAAATCAACATAAGCTTTTACCGCTACAGTATTACCTCTTCAACTTTAAATAGGCTTAGGGCCGTTCCTATCTACGTTCAACAATTTCGGTTAGGATTGATGGAAAGAATCAATCCCCACCTTTTAAGAAAATCCTAAGCATGTCCATTTTGGGCTGTCAAAGGGCTCGCAAGAGCAATTTGAATTCGAAAATCACTATAACAACCAAGTGAAAGAAAAGAGTGTTCGCGTGTATATTAACGGTGATATACTTTAAATATGATTTTGGGGTTTAAGGGTTACGTAAAAGATGTATATCACCTTTCCTGTTCAGAATTGTGTGCTGAACGTTTTTGTATCACATTATGCTTTTGATTTGTTGACGTTAAGGAGTTACAGCCCCCAAAATAGTTTTTTTTTTTTGGGGGGGGGGGGCTCGAACATGCTATCATAGATATTTTTTCCCCGGTTACCCTTCATCTGCATCCTTACAAAATGTCATGCTTTTCTCAGTAAATGAACAATTCAACTTCTCTCTAGCCACCCTGCTACATCTATGGATGACATGTTACTTACACCCTTTTTCCAATGTACCAGAGGGAGCAAGCGTCTTAGCCCAGGGGACTTTTAGTATGTTTCATACACTATTGGTACTCGAAATATAGCATAATGGCTGCGATTACATTGAGAGTCAATCGAATCACATTTCAAAGCACACGACATCATTTACGCACCTCTCAAAACAGCGAAAACCAGTTTACAATTTTCACAAATTTTAGACAGCTTTGAAAAAATTTTAAAAATTTTAGCATTTGGTGAGGAAGGATCTGGCAGACCGGCTGCGAGCACGATGGAGTAGCAAGAAAGACGTTTAGATGCGGGCCTTCTATTTCTTGGAGGCTACGCACGCACGTGCTTCGTTCAAATCAGCATCGGACAGTACAGTGTGATGTAACTAGTATTTTTATTTCTTTGTCACCTGAAGAAGACAGCAGGAGATATATTTTTTAAAAATTTTTTCAAAGCTGTTGAAAATTTGTGAAACTTGTAAACTGGTTTTCGCTGTTTTGAGAGGTGCGTAAATGATGTCGTCTGCTTTGAAACACCATTGGTAGCTACTTATGCGCCAACTTTCAGCTTTCTTTGAATTAATCCCATGTTTAAACCTAAAATGATGGGGCTGTTAGAGAAAGAAGGCACAGCCAAGTGGATAGCACCCTGGTCTCCAAGCCATGTGAACCACATGTTTAAACAACGTCCACAGCATTAGAATTGTTTCCCAAGGGATTAATTCATAATGCTTAAGCATATTACACGTGTAACTGGTAACATTGGTCCTATAAATTACTAAAAAAAATAAAAAATATTGTTTAATCCTTGGAACTTTGATGTTTTGGTTCAAGTGTATTTTTATAAATAATTTTTTTCGTTCCAAATTTTTTTTTCTTGCCTAGCACTTAACAATTTTATTTTGACAGTTATCAAGTATCCATTCTATGGAGTACAATGGCATCCAGAAAAGAATCCGTTTGAGTGGTCCACACAAGAGAAAAGTCTGCCGCACATGCCAGAGGCCATTCGTGTTTCCCAGCACATGGCAAGTTTCTTCATTAGTGAAGGTAGGAAAATATTTAGTGCATACAATACAATACAGGCATTCTCAACCTAAGTGCAAACCTCAAACTGTGGAAACCCCCCCCCCCCTCAATTCTAAGAGAAAACAACGCTCGTCATATTACTGTGAAAGTTCGTCAAATTAGAGTCACAATTCTGAGAATCATGGAGAATATTACCGCTAAACTTCACAACAAAGGCATTTTCAATGTCTTGCGAATTTTCAATGGCAAACTGCCATCTTCCTCAGGCACCTTTGACAAAGTATCGGCCTCCTTACACCTACATCGTCTGCTATGAATTCGTAACTTCCGCTCCTCGCAGCGTCCCGTATTTCGTGGGTAGTGCGTTCACTAGCTCGTCAAGCTTCCACTGTGTCGGCCAAGCTGTTGTTTTAGGTCCCTTTCAATGATGTTTTCAACCCGGGGAAATGCAGGCCCTTGAATGTTCATCAATGATGCACCTCCAATTTCATGCAATCGTATGGCTATATCGATTCTAAGCATCTCAGATGCCTGTCATTCTTAGAATTTGAAGTCACCAGCGTCTCAGCTTTCTCCCATCCAATACTATGCTTAGACTCCATGCATTGAGCTGCGATGCCATTGTCTTCCTTCCCTTTTCTTACATTGGCCATGTGTTGCCCCATTCTTGTCCTGACTCCTTTCCTTGTCTCTCCTATATATAAATGCGAAAGAATTGTGCCACGCAGCGTTTCGGTAAAGCCGAAGTCTGGAGGTGTGCGCGGCTGCGCGATCGCAAAGATGGCGGCGTTCAAATTTTTGGTGGCGCGGATCAGCGATTGCCACGGGGAACTGAGAAGGCTTCGAACGAATGTGTTCATGTTAGAAGGAATGCTAAGGAATAAATTGAGAGAAATGTTGTGGAAAAAGTTGCAGGAGCATATTAAGGAGAGACTGGAGTGGACTGAAAGAGTGACTGTTGAAAGACACATGGTGAAGTTGAAGAGAATGGGGGTGCATGAAGAATCATATCGCAGGGCAAGGGAAGAAAGAAGGAGGACACAAAGTGAGAGCCAGGAGGAAATGGAGGACGGGGGAAGAGAAGAGATTAAAAAGGACTTTCCATTTGTTGAAAATCTGTCGAAAGTGGAACTGGATGAAGATGAACTGAGTGTTTTGAATTTGGATTGGAAATTCATTCCGGTGGGGAAAAAAGTAGATTTGAATGTTAGAGCTAACCTGGTGGCTGATGTGGAAGAAATATTGCGTGGTTATACCTCGGCACCAGAAGTGAGACTCCAAATTCAACATCTGTTGGTGAAAAAACCACCAAGAGTCAAACCCAATATTAGTGTAAGGCAAGCTGAAGCATTAGGCGGCTAAGAATGAATAGTGAAATTGTGGTGTGCAGGGCTGATAAAGCGAATAAGACTGTAGTGTTAGATAAGGAAGATCATGATGAGAGAATTTGGAAGAATCAGGAATGTACGTGAAGAAAGAAAGGGATCAGGGAAATGGGCCTGTTACACTTGAAATTTGGGATTGAAAGGCTTATGAAGGAAGGCCACCTGTCTAAAGAGGAGATGCAAAAACTGCTGCCGAAGATGCCCCAAAAACTGCCTTCAGTTTTCGCCCAAATAAAGACCCATAAAAAAGGAGCCCCATTGAGAGTTATAACGTCAGCAAAAGGAGGGATGGCCCAAGAGTTGGACTGGAAGGTGGCAAAGCGACTACAGAAGTATGTGCGAGGTGACAGTAGGTTGAAAAAGAACTGAAGAGTTGCTTGACGAGGTGCGGGACGTGAGACTGGATGAGGATGAAATCCTTGTGTCGTTTGATGTGGTAGGCCTATTTCCTAGTCTGTCACATAGACTGATTCTTGAAATGTTGGCATTGTCGAGACGGAGGTGGGAGGTTCCAAGGAAATATTTTTAAAGAAAGATCGTGCGTTGCTGAAGGTTTTGCTGTCACATATCTATGTTAAATTTGGTGGTAACATCTATTGGTAAACTAGAGGAGCCAATGGGATACTCTAGTTCTCCAATAATGGCTGAGCTTGTAATGCAACATCTGGATGAAATGGTTTTAAAATCAGGATTGAGTGTAAGGATCTGGAAACGGTTCGTGGATGATGTGTTGACAGTGATGAAGAGGAGGGATGTAGAAAGACTTTTGCAGAGGATTAATACCTGGAGAGAAGGAATTGAGTTCAAGCTGGAAGAAGAAAAGGATGGGAAGCTGGCATTTTTGGACGTGATGTTGAAGAGGAGTGACGAAGGAAGAATTGAATACGAAGCGTATAGGAAGCCAATGTTGACAGAAAGAGGGATTGAGTATAGATCGGCGGGGCACCCAAAGGCACAATTGAAGGCTATTGCAAAGAATGAGTTCAGAAGGGGGGGCAAAGAATTCGAGTGACAGAGTGACTGAAGATTGGCACATGGAAGAGACGAAAGAAAGGTTTTTAAAACTAGGATATCCAGGTGGACTTTTAAATGAAATACGAAAGAAAGTGGTCAGTGAGAAAAGGAATAAGAGAAACACTAGAAGGAGGAAGCAGAGAGAGGGCCGAAAGTGGTTCTCACACATCTTGAAGGGGTTAATGAACCAATAAAGCGTGTGTTGGACAAGTACTGCTTTACAACCTACCTAAAAAACACGGATAACATCAAAAAACTGGCAAAAGGAAGGATGAGGAAGAAGAGGGAAAATGAAGGAAGAAGAATGCTGAAGAAGACACAAAAACTGAAGGATGAAGAAATGTTGGGAGGAGTGAAGAATGTTCGTGAAGGCCATGCGGAGACCATGATACAAGATACCATGCGGAGACTGCGATGCCGTATATATAGGAGAGACAAGGAAAGGAGTCAGGACAAGAATGGGGCAACACGTGGCCAATGTAAGAAACGGGAAGGAAGACAATGGCATCGCAGCTCACTGCATGGAGTCTAAGCATAGTATTGGATGGGAGAAAGCTGAGACGCTGGTGACTTCAAATTCTAAGAATGACAGGCATCTGAGATGCTTAGAATCGATATAGCCATACAATTGCGTGAAATTGGAGGTGCATCATTGATGAACATTCAAGGGCCTGCATTTCCCCGGGTTGAAAACATCATTGGAAGGGACCTAAAACAACAGCTTGGCCAACACAGTGGAAGCTTGACGAGCTAGGAACGCGCTACCCACGAAATACGGGACGCTGCGAGGAGCAGAAGTTACGAATTCGTAGCAGACGATGTTGGCGGTTAGGAATTCGTAGCAGACGATGTAGGTGTAAGGAGGCCGATACTTTGTCAAAAGGTGCCTGAGGAAGATGGCAGTTTGCCATTGACAATTCGCAAGACATTGAAAGTGTCTTTGTTGTGAATTTTAGAGGTAATATCCTCCATAATTCTAAGAATTGTGACTCTAATTTGATACTAAGACCATGTTGTTCCCACCTTCCAACATTGCGTCCCAAAGCAAAGTAGTACACTGTGTTCCGTGTGCTGATTGCACAGCAATCTATGTGGGAGAAACTTTCCGTCAGCGTCGGACACATGGGAGCCAAATCTAAAATCTAAAGGGCATAACTCAACACCACCATTCTACTGAACAAGACGAAGCACACCAAGAAATAAGCACAAATTCATGCATTTGGAGTCTCTAGCTGTTAAAAGAATTTCTGGGCTTCGGGTGCCTGTCCGTAGGTCCCACCTACAAAGACATGGAAAGCCTTTTTATCCCAAACTTACTGTAAGGTTGGAGAAACAGTGGAATCAACAAGCCAACCTCAAAAACCAGTAATCCATAACAACAGTGGTTTATCGAATACATCACAAAGAAACAAAAGTTACACTTATACCATCAGCCACGTTAAAAACTACAGTTCTACTTCGCAGAATCCTCCTCACTGTGTTATAAAATTGGGATCCCTTCCCTACCCATCGGCACGTTTTACTACTTCATATAGCTTATTAACGCAGTTAATTATGCAAAAACCGTGTCACTTCCGGCTCCTCCCTACTTTCTCCATCCCTGCCCATGTCTCACCACTCTTTTTCTTGCCGCTGGCATGAGCAGTCGTAACCTGTTTGTTCAAAAAGAATGGAGTTACGAATAGTTCTGGACGTTATTTTTGTGCATCCGACTATGTCGAAGCAAAGAAGACTTACCGAAGCCGACTTGGTCATTTTCCAAATGACAGTGAAGCAGCGTTAGGTCGAGGATAGAACGTTACGTAATTATTTCACTGGTTCGAGGTTAGTAAACAGATAGCGGCCTCGTTGAAGTTGGTCATGTGGTTGTAAGCTGCAAGTTGTTGGAAGTTTTCTTTGGCAACGGTGATGATGATTGGGTAAGTATTACTGCATGGAATGCATGTTATTTAACATAGGATTAGACGTGAGATAAGACGTGCGAGAGTTGAAATAAAATAGAAGTGATTGGCATAAAACCAAATGGGTGTGTACTGTAGTGGGTGCGTTGAGGCGGTCTGCGATAAGGTAGATTGAGAGGTGTGAGACGAGCATTGAGAAACGCTGTGCTTCGAAGCGAAATTCGAAAAACGTGACGTGGCAAAAATGGGCCTAAGAAAAGTATTTACGTAGCAGCAGAATTAACGCAAAATCGAAACAGAAAATATTTCTGAACATGGTACAGTACCAGCTTAGGCTTAACGAATATGGAGCATGTAATGTGCGGGAAGTTTGTCAGGCCGTGCGGCTGAGTGGGCTGTCATTGGGGCATCCCAAGCAGACTTGCAAATTATTGCAAATTTTGGGGCAGGTTTGGACTAGCAGATATGCCATCGCTTGGGGGGGGGGGGGGTTTGAACCACGCTGGCCTGATGGTTAGCATGACCGTCTCAGGTTCGAGTCCGGCCTTAGCAACCCCTGGCATTTTCGGGAAGAGAATGGCCCTGTGAGGTCTCATGCTCATGTCGATTGTGGCATGTAAAAGAACCTAGGAATTGCCAATGGGATTTACCTAGCAAAATTGTCACTCTCTCCTTCTGGCTCCATGGCTACTGCTGGGAGCACGTCAAAAAGCTATGCTAGGCTGGGGCGGTTAGGGAGAGTCATCCATGTATGGATGTTGATAAGAAAATTGCTCCAGAATGTGTGGAAATGCTGGCACAGGGAGTTATCGAGTGATAGTAATTGAGATCTATTTCCCCTGATTTTTTTCCGTAGGCTAGCCAGACTGGTAGATCAGGATCATACAAAACCTAAAGGTTTTGAATAATTTTATATCAGTACGGCGACGTACCTTGAACATGTTGCCCTCAATAGTGGAGCATGTACAGCCAGGTTGGTGAATGACCAAGATCGATCTTTCTCCGGCATATTACGTCATTGTGCTTAGGAAGGACATACATTGATTACTTATGTTTTCCTGGCTTGGATGTGTATACCAGTTTAGCGTGTTGCCATTTGGTATAGCCTCGGCTCCGGGCATATTTATGAGGCTTATGTCGGAGGTGCGACGATTTTTGTGTAGGAAAGGAGTATTGGTATTCATCTATTTGGATGATTTTGGTATTTTGGGACTGTCCGCAACTGTGGTTCTCAGGGACCTACCAGTGCCGTAACTAAGGGGAACTCAAGGGACTCACTGAGTCCCCTGACAAAATAAAGTGGGGCAAAAACGTTATAAAAAGTAGTGGGTGGGGGCAACAGATTACTCTTTTTGGGGCAACAAATTAAGAGTGAAAGCTGACAAGAGATTTCATAGTTATTTCATATTTAAAATCGCTTTCGGCTACATTACAAAGCAAACAAATCCATTAGAACCCAAAAATGAAAAAACCTGATGACTTATCAGTCCGGAATGGGCGCACGGAGTTGCTGCCTAACCCTCCCCTCACTTGCTCCCCTTGTTAACAACACCTCCTCTTCCCTCTCTGACTGTCTTGTCAGTAATTCGTCAACTTCAAAACTGGACAGTGGGCAGTCTGGTTAGCAACAGACAAGAAACTTGTACAAGCAAGAGTGGTTCCAGCCATCAAACAAATAGAGGGGTGGGGTGAAGAAACTTGTACAAGCAAGAGTGGTTCCAGTCATCAAACAAATAGAGGGATGGGGTGAAGAATCAAGATAATGAAATGCTTTTAAAATGTTCCTTGGGTCAACTTCTGAGCATAGAATATGATATACAAATCCATGATCTAATGTAGATGAATCATGAAATTGCCAGAGATACTAGGTACGTAGTAGTGTTTAAATGAACGCGTTGGCTTTGTCAGTATGGCTCAGCGGTAGGGCCTCGGCCTTTGGTTTCAAAGGCCGTGGGTTCAATTCCCAGCTCAGGCAGTCTCACATGTAAGTCCAAAGGACAACTTAATTAGGTTTGCATCTGTATTTATTTTTTGTGTACATAGTGTGTGCTTTAATCTATATATAAATTTATTTTGAAACGATCATGAGCCTTACATACGCGCCAAACATGCATAAAAACTGCCACGATCTTATATGTAAGATTACTTTTTAAATTTTGGTAAGATATGCAATCAATTATGTCGTTTCGATTCAGTTTTGCAGGGCCGGGCCAAAAAATTATTTTAGGGGTGCAGGTGGTCATTTTAAGACCTCCCCCACCAAATATCCCTATGTATTCAATGCTACACGTAAATTGTGTTACGTAAATTTATTACGTAGAAAATTAAGATTTATAAAAAAAAAATTATGGTCGAAAAAACAACCTGTAAATTTATTAATTCCAGTTACGAAGGTGAACAATTACAAATTTTGTTTTCGTTTAAACAATTTCGTGAGAGCTTTGGCGTAAAGAAATGTACTGGAAACTGAAGGATTTGTTTCTACATTTATTCCTCTTTTACTGCCCTTGATAGCTGTGACTAGGGGAACAGTTGCAGCGTAGTACCCCACAGGGTGTGTGGGGGGGGGGGGGGGGGGGGCAGGGGGCACGGCAGATGGCTCAGCCTCGGCTTGCTTCCAATACTGATTTCTAATGCCTTCCGACTCTTCCATCTTAAATAGATCGCTATTGTAAGTGTGTGGAATTTTATTTTTAAGTTTAACAGAATGTAAAAAGAAACAGATAGATAAACCAACATAGGTTTTGTAACTTAGAAAGTGATGATGACCAAAGAACAAAAGGGCAGCTTTTGCAACTGATCTCCATGAAGGGGTGCTGGTTAAGTGGTGAGGTACGCGAGTTCCTAACACCTTCCCCCTCCGCAACGCTATACTGCTTTTGGTTATTGGGCCACCGAGGAACATTTTCCATATACGTAAAGAAATCCCTGACTTATTTATTGAATTGTCTGAACTATAAACTGCTTATTTGTAACCATTGTACACACAAGTGTTGGCAGACGTTCAATGCGTTTGGCTACGTTTTAGTTTACATATTAGTTTGTAATACTTATTAATAATTTAAAACATAACATTTAAATTTATTAACAGTTAAAAAAATCGACTTTTAAACTGCAGTTGAATTGAGTTTTTACAAAACCTGTCATGCTGAAGAATAACTAAGAAAACTGTCCAAATTTAATTGACAATATGTTGCAAACATGCTCTCGGGAAGCCAGAAATAGCCTCTAAAATAGCGTAAACTGCTTCAGCTTCCGGACCGCACTGGGGGAGCTTACAGCGCTCCCCCAGACTCCCTACCAGCATTCATTGGAGCCCTCCCAAACTACTTTTTTCCCCATAATTTTTTTTTAGTTTTTAGTTTTAGTTTTTTAGTTTAGTTTTTAGTTTTTTTAGTCACTTAGTTACGGCACTGGGACGTACGTACTACTTTGGAAGTGTTATGCAAACTGGGATTCTTTATTAACTACGGAAAAAGCGTGCTAATGGCGTCACAGGCTTTCCCCGTTTTTAGGTATGAACCTAGATTTGTTGCAGGCTCGGTTTGTGCTGCCGATATTAAGGTACGATTTCTTGATAGGGTGCATTGAATAGTAATCTATCCCAATTTTGTAACGCAGTGAGGAGGATTCTGCGAAGTAGAAATGAAGATTCTACCAGAGAACTTGTTCTCGCAGGAGAATCTAAGTTTTAAGAGTAAACTCTGACGAAACTGTTGCAAAGCAGTGCCTGCCCGCCTCCCTCCACGCTATCGGGGTTTTTCACCACAAGAAAATAGTGGTGAGATGCGGGCAGGGAAGGAGAGAGGGAGGTGGAGCCGGAAGTGACGTGGTTTTTTCCTAACTAGCTGCGTTAATGAGCTGTATGACGTAGTAAAACGCGCTGATCGGTAGGGAAGTGATCCCAATATTGGGGACCAACTGTTCCAATTCTTCCGAAGCAAAAGATGCGGTGGTTTCAAAATGTCATCTCGAGCTGTGTTTGCAATCGAAATCACCCTCTTTCGAACGGCTCCACCGTTGAACTCAACGAGGTGATGAGGAGCGTTTTTTATCACTTACTTCTTTTTAACGCAGTACCAAAAGTGTTCCAGTTATTTAAAGGTGCGTTTTGTTGGAGTTATACAGCTCATCGCTTGTCTAGCATAGAAATCAAGTCAAGTCTGGAAGACTCTCGACGAGGTCATAAGCAGGGCTTGCAAGATTCATAGGAGGCACCTGGTTGTGAGAAAATCTCTTGATGGCAATGGATTCAAGTCCCCGGAGATGTTCTCCTTGTTTGGAGTCTGCATGTAGAAGAATGGACGCTTGGTCCCATGCAATTTAGTATCTGTATTTCTTCTTTTGTTGGGAAATTCCGTTGAACTTGGCCCATTTCCGAGTGTCATTCAAATGCTCCTTGAGTAGTCTTTCTGATCAATGTTTTGTTTCTCCTACATTGCTGGCTCCACAGTCGTGGCAGGGAACTTTCTAAGTAACTCTTTCATGCTTGCTCACTCCAGTAAAAAATCGCTCAAATTCAAGTAAAACAAATACAACTTCGTATTTGCATTTTTTCGATAGGAGTGTTACGGTTTTACGGTTTTAAATAAGTCCTCCTATCATTATCAGGCCTTCTTCCACATTATATTTGTTTTATTTGAAATGGAGCGATTTTTGACTGAAGTGATCCTGAATATTAAGGCTGTACCGAACCGAACAAACCGAACCGAACATGGCCGAACAGAGGGTGTTCGGTTCGGTGTTCGGCCTTTCAAACGCAAAATACCAAACCGAAGATATTTTCACTTCTAATCGACGGATTTTGATGTTTAAATACACCATTTTGAAGGTTTTTTCGCCAGCTTTCTGTTGGTCCAAACCACAAGTTCCTAGCTCTAACGGTTCAGAAGTTATAAGGGAAAATGTAAAAGTAGTGGAGATTTTTTATGTTTAAACAGAGTTTCAACATCTATGAACTTGCAAGTCCATGTGAAAATACCAACCTTTGTTAAGAAACTTGTGCTTTGATGAATCTTTGTGAACTAAGTTCTTTTACATTTTAGTTTAAGATAGATTGGTTTGATACATTTTTGTTCGGTTCTGAAGTGTTTGGTGTTCAGCTTATTTAAAGTCTGTTCGGTTTGGTTCGGTTCGGCTCGGCTGAAAAATTCTCGTTCGGTACAGCCTTACTAAATATTCAAAGTAAGTCGGTTCGTTTTTTTTCAACTTGCTTGCTCACTTCTGGGTGTGGAACCGGGGGAACGGGGCACTGCTGGGGATTGTGGGAGGAGGAGAAGGTAAGGGGATCGGAGGAAGCAATCTTGCTTCGTGTGAGGTGCCTGTGTGGGGCTGGTCGTCTGGGGGGGGGGGGGGGGCAAGGAGAACATCTCTGCAATTTCCCCATAACAAGGTGCCTCTTATGAATCTTGCAAGCCCCGCTTATGATGTCGTCGAAAGTCTCCTCAGTCCTGATTTGATATCTAGGCGTGACAAATGATGGGAGCAGTCGAACTCCAACAGACGCTCCCCATCAGCTCGTAGAGTTCAGTAGAGTAGTCATTCGAAAGTGGGTGGTTTCGGTTGTGTGCACAGCTCAATATGAAAGTTTGAAACTGCCACATCTTTTGCTTCGGACTTCGGGGAACTGTAGTTTTCAACGTGTCTGGTGGTGTAAAAGTATGACTTTTGTTTCTTTGTGAAGCCAACCTCGACTAGAGATCAATGGTCCACCCAACAGCATCCCGTATGACAACCATGTGAAGTGGTCGTGGTTTCTACGTTTTTGGGAGACTTTCTGAAGGAGAAAATTTCTTCTCTGAAAGTTTGAAGGATATACGGTAAACTGACCGTTTTCCGTCAGTGATGGAAAAAGTGTTCTTTTTACTACTAGGTTCACAAATTTCCACCGTTATCGTCACTTGCCAATTTTTCAAAATTCTCAATCTACCTACAGCTTGGTAGCATGCATGCCAGGGAAGTTTGTCGTTAGTTTATAAGGCTGTACCGAACCGAACAGAACGAATCAAACACGGCCGAACAGCAGAGGTTCGGTTCAGTGTTCGTCCTTTCAAAAGAAAAATACCAAACGAACATATTTCCACTTCTAATTGGCCGATTTTGATTTTTGAATACACCATTTTGAAGGTTTTTTCGTCAGCTTTCTGATGGTCCAAACCGCCAGTTCCTAGCTCGAACCGTTAAGAAGTTATGAGAGAAAAGGTAAAGGCTATTTCTTCATGCTAAAACAGTTTTCCACATCCGTGCACTCTATGTAAACATACCTGCATTTCTTAAGAAACGTGTGCATTGATAATATATGAATATTTGTGAACCGAGTTGTTTCTAATTTTATTTTAAAAATTGATTGGTTTGGTAAACTTTGTTCATTTCGAAAGTGTTCGGTGTTCTTCTCATTTAAGAGTTGTTCGGTTTAGGTCAGTTCGGCTGAAAAATTAGTGTTTAGTACAGCCTTATGAGTTTACAAACAATTCTGCGTTTCGTGGAAGCATAGATCAGTACAGGAAAAGTAATCGAAGATGCCTAAGATGTAAAGTGAACTGTAGAATTATTAACGAGGAAAAAAAGGTAGATGACGAAATATTAACTGGGAGTTATAATGTGCATTAAGAGTTCAGGACTCGTCTAAAATTTTGGACAGGCTCTGCGTAGCCAGAGGAACTGCACTGGGCTGACACTGGCTAAGCTCACACTTTAAGTACAAGCTGAAGCAATACAGCAAAGCAAACGGACGGGCAGCTCGGATGATGTACTGAATGGTAACAGTAATTTCCCCACCATGAGTCTTGTACTAACTAGTTCATTAGTTCAAAGTACTGAATAATAAAAAGAATGAATACATGTTATGTAAATTTGTAACAGTCTGAAAAGTCGGCACTGGATTTTGTGATAGATTAATGATTACAAGCCAGCCAGCCAGCCTGACTTTTATATTCGCAGTCACAGACTTCTCACTGTGCTACCCGTTTGTTACATATGGGATATCCTCTTGTTTTCGGCACTTGTTATCTAACCTAATTTGCATACAATTTAACTGTAATTTTGGCAAATTTTACGTCACCTGACCCCCCTCCCTACTCACTCTTATCGCCTCGTTCCTACCACTTTTTTTTTGCCCATGGCACACATCGGACGCTATTGTAAATTGGTGCTTCACAATTCGGTTGATGATGCGTTTCCATCTAGCAGCGTTTTGGGGATTGGTCGAGTTGTAGAAAACGCCGTAAGTTGGACTAATTAATTTGTTATGAGAAGCATGATAACGAACGATTTTTAATCTTAGCCGCCTTAATTTCAATCAATTCATTCAATCTTGACCGCCTTACAGTAAAACTGAGATTGACGGCGGAATGTGGCGAGTACTAAAAACAGGAAGGCATGTTTGCAGCGAATAAGTGTTCCCAAAGTGGAGAATAGCAAGCAAGGCCCAGGAGAGAGATTTAAAACGAGTTAGTTGAAATACGTATGAGAATGTTACGAGATAAAGCGATAACTCTGTAAGAATGTAGCGAGAAAAGGGTACACAATACCCTCGAGGTTACATGATAACCCGGTGATGTACGTGTTGAGAATGAAAAGGTGTTGTGGCATATAATGAGTTTCAGAGATGCCGTGAAAGTTATGCTATAACTCCAGAATTACACGATAACTTGTAGAGCGTTATATGATAGCGCTGGGCAAAGATATGGCGTACAAATAAGTTTTTAAAAACTGGTTATTTGCGAGACGTTGACGATGGCGGCGTACGGACTACGAAAAAGAAAACGCCGCGCTTGGCGGGCGATGCCATATTTCCTGCTACTCCGGTGGAGTAGCGCAGTGATAGATAGATAGTGACGTTGTGAGAACGCTGTGGGTCGATCCATTTTTGCGGCCGAGGGGAGACGGCCTGGAGACGGCGTTGGCCAGAACTAAAATTGTATGCCGGAACTAAAAGTTGTGCAGGCAATGAAGCATTGGTGTGGTCAAGTTCGTACGCATGAAGCTGAAAATGTCACGTTCAATGTCGAACCTAACTGGGAGTGACCATGGTTGATTGTGGTGCAATAGATACGGTGTTCAGTTGGTAAATGACACCGGTCGCAGAGGCAGGTGGGCCATAAAGAGCCGAGTGAGGTTTAGACCTAAAGACGTAACGATTAGGGTTACGAGCAATGGAGCCTATCGGTCTCACTACGATAGACGTTGGCAGTCTACGGGCATAGGCCTAATGCAATAATTGTTGAACGAATTTGATTTGTGCGACGTGGTTCGAGAATGAATTTTAACGAGTCAAAAATTACGAGTGGAAGCGACCACGATAGTGGTAGGGCAACATTGGTCACGTCATTTTATTGCCTGTGGGACATTACGCCTATTTTAAATAAATAAATATGACACCGGCCTAGAGAGTGAGGAATACATGTTTTCCTCTGGTGTGAATTTGAGAAAGGTGATGTGCTGCAAAGCGCTGTGAAACTTGAGACGGGCACTGTGCATTACGATATATTAAGCGCATGTGTGATCTGATTATTAAAACTAAGGGCAGCTATGGGCGGTACTGTGTATATGAGGTCGTAGATATATTAGGCAAGTTGATGGCTAACTGAAATGAGACCTTTCAGTACATTGTTTATGGTCATGTTCAGATGTACAGTGTTTTCAATCGCAATTAACGCCGATTTGTTGGGTGGCAAATAATCGCCACCTCAGTACGGGTGGCAAGTCAAGGGCCTTAGAGCCAGTCTTGAACAGGTTACGGGGTTGGTATACCTAGCAGGTACAGCCCGGTAGGCTGACTGGCAATTATCAATTATCAACATGTGAGGTGGCCCGGCTGTGGCCATCACCTCCCCACGTCAGGCAACGGTTAGGGAAGCCGAGGCATGGGATCGGGGAGAAAGAAAGGCCCGGTTCCGTGAGTTGAGCGCCCGCAAGGCAGGGGGTGTTTCGGAGAGAGTTGTAAATAGGGCATAGGGGTGGAGCCTATAGTTATTTTTTGCACGAATGCCCACAGATTGTGTTTGCAACACGGGTCTGTCCCAGGGTTGTTTGGTGACCAACTAAGGACGCACGAGTGCCCCTGCTAATGCTAATGATAGGTGGCCTCCTGAAAGGCAAGAGGGGGTGTTGACAGGTGTAGGACCTGGGTTGTGTCAGACGCGGAGGTCTGTACTATCCACGTTGTTGGGATGGCAAGGAGTACTGGACGGCGTAATAGGTACGGTGCAGAATCTAAGTGGGTTTATAGTCAATTGTTGTGGAGGCTCGCCCGATGGTAAGGAAGGTGGCCTCTGGTTCCACAGGCACCGTGGTCGGAGTGGTGTAGGAATGAATTCGGTGCATTTTGTAATACATGGATGGATGCGATGGCACCAGGGAATAGGTGCTGTTAGCTTCGGCCTGGTGGCTTGGTTGTGCTGGGCACAGGAGACTGGACACACTGGCCCGTGCGGGTCCCGCATCAACCTGGCCGAGTGGCTAGGGGATCATGTTGCATCGAACGCCGGTCGTGGCGTAGGGCTGTGGCCACCGGAAAGGATCATCATCGCCAGGCAGTTGGTATGCGTGGATAGGCCACCTGTTTTTTTTTTTTTTTGGCGTTAAGGTGTCCGGGTCGCATGTCACCATGGTTGGCAGGTGGGAAGCTGGTAGAGCGCCACGTCTTGGAATCTTGATCCCATTTGTAATAAACAGGTAACACAATGAGAAGTCTGCAACTGAGAAATGACAATTCTACCAGAGAACTTGTTCTCGCAGGAGAATCGAAGTTCTCAGAGTAGAATCCGATGAAACTGTGTTTGTGCCCAGCTACAAAAGACAGTGGTAGGAACGAGGCGATTGAGTGAGTGGGGTCAGGTGATGTAAAATTTGCATAAATTATAGTTAAATTGTATGCAAATTAGGTTAGATGACAAGTGCCGAAAGCAAGAAAATATCCCATATGTAACAAACAGGTAACACAGTTTCGTCGGATTCTACTCTTGAGAACTACGATTCTCCTGCGAGAACAAGTTCTCTGGTAGAATCATCATTTTTATTTCGGTTTACGAAAACAATCAGAAATTGTGAGCACTTGGCAGACATTGTGTTTTTTCTTTTTAATTTGATTTTTTTTTTCAGTTCGTAAAAACACACACAAATTCTTACTGGAAAAAGATGAAGAGGAGGCTTTGATTTACAATGAGCAAGAATATCAGAAAGTGTCATCCAAAGAAAAAGGCAGTTTTCGCAGCAATTTTACGGAAGTATATCTGTTCAGGAACACAACTAAGTCACCTTTCCTTTAATTTTACAAAGTCAACAAAAAGTATTTAGTGGGACTACAATTTTTTTAAATTTCATTCAATGATAGTGAAAACTAGACAGAAAAAAATAAGCTAAATTTGTGTAGCCATAAATGACTTGTATGACGAAAACGGCCAAAACAAATGAGCAAAAATGTGTAGACTATCAGGATTGATAAACGTTGTGTATAAGCTTTAATTATCAATTATAAGCATGTCCACAAGAATTCACTTCAGTGACAGCTGACCTTGCTAAATGGTTAACTCAAAATGTGAATTATCAGTGATCCCGACAGCCTCAATTTAGTATAGTGAGTTAGGGATGGCTTGGTAACCAAAACCGGATTTTCGGTTTTTACTGAAAACTGAAAACTGAATTTTGTGTTAGTTTTTCGTACGGTGTTTGAAAAATCGAACATTGATTTGTTTTAAATTTTTTAATAATTATCATTTTGTACGTGCAAATGACAGCAAAACCGGAAAAAGAAAATGGTACCCACAACCAGGCCCATGGTCAACGATGCTGCTTAAAGTGAAAGCAGGAGAAAATTGGATGCTAATATATACTGTTACAAACAAAACTACAAAAATTAGGTGGGAGGGGGGTGTGGGGCAAAAAACCGAAATTGATCCATCCCTAGCTAGTTAGTGCCTAGGATTTGCTTCATGGCTTATTTACAATTCTCCTTTAAATGATTAAATGTGGAGGGAGCTGCCGGAGGTGCTCAGTTTTATCCCGTAGTAGTTGAGGTTGACTTTCTTTCAACAAGCTTCACAATCAGTGTTGTTGGTAGTTGATGTAACAATAAGGACAGGAAGAATGCAAGTTAGACTCCTGTTTCTGTTGTCATTCCAAACAATCCACTAACATTCCTCTGTGTTCTTTTGCATGGTGCCATGTTCATTTACTTGAGCTACTAGTACCGCTACTAGTACCGTAAATCGTGTATTAAAAGCCCAGTTGAAGCTGAAGCCAACTCCCTAAAATGCTGTAAAGTCAAAATCATGAAATAGTGGAGTTAAAGCCCACCCCTAAAATTGTCGTTTTTCTACGAAAAATTACCTAAAAATTATATGATATGAATAAAGATAGTACTGCTTGCCAAATTTACTGGCCCCTTCTCCCTCCCTGTAGTAATAGTGGACTTTTCCTTTAGCTCCTAGCACCTGCACAAAGCATCTCTCACCTAAGCCTCCTCCCTTCTTCACAGCAATTAAAAGGATGTAAAAATTGGTCTTTCAGAGATCGTTCAAAAACTTCGAATTTTCTGTAATAGATGTCCAGAAAGGTTAGAAAATCGATAATGCTTGATTTAAAGCCCACCCCCCCCCCCCTATTTTTGCCAAATTAACTGCATACGCCCATGGGCGTTTAATCCACGATTTACGGTATGTTTATTATTCAGAGTAGATGCAATTTCAAATTTCGGAAAGAATTACAAAGCAGAAAATGGTAATTAAAAAATTATTCACCGCGTCTGAATTATGTGTCTGCTTAAACACTGTCTTGCCTGTACGAAATTATAAATCCGTTCACCTCATGGTAAATATCAGTAGCATGAGGTATACCCAATGTCAAGGTATAACAAATTTCATGCATTTTTGCTTGACTGCATGGGAAAATCTAGTCTTGAGTCGTCAACAAGTGTTGCGTATGATTTTTTATTATTATTAATATTTTTGCTTTTATTAATCAGGCCATTAACACTCAAGTGATAGTAATTTTGATTCTAGGTACTTTTTATTGTATTCGGTTGTAACATTCGGTTGTATTTTTTGTATGGTGAATTCAGCTTTAACTACTTAAATATTCTATGTGAAAATATTATTTTTGTGCTTTTTGTGTAAGAACTCATAGCGAGTATGCAATATAAATACTCGATTATTTTTGTGCTCTTTGTGTAATTTTTCAGTTGTATTTTTACTGAAGTAAATACTACGACAGAACGCATAATGAGTATGCTAAAGAATTCAGTTTTCATCTTTAACTACTTAAATATAAATACTCGATTATTTTTGTGCTTTTTGTGTAATTTTTCATTTATATTTTTACACGAAATAAATACTGAAGTTGTTTGAAAATAAAACATTTTTATTTCTTTGTAGATAATATTGCCTTGAAAAGAAATATTAGGTGTTAAATAAATTGTACATAATTAGACGAGTTTTCTTTTACCCATGACCTTTAATTTTAACGCAAGTGTCTTTTATTACTATTGCTAGCACTAATTAAATTTAAAAATACGCATTATGAAACTAGCCTATAACTGTAACGTCTTGCTGCAAATAGCGCAAAGGTTACACAACCAACAAGGATAACAGAAGCTACAAAATAAATTGTTTTATGATGCTTCCGTATGACAACATCAGCCCCAGCAGAAAATCGGCGCATAACTTGAAATCTTCTATTTACATTTAATATTGCTCGTTTAGCTCCATGCCATGAATTTGGACCATGCAGACGAAATTGGTACGAAACAAGAGGTCCCCAGTAGCATGCACGGAAGAGAGCAGGATCTGTTATCGCTAGTTGTACAAGGTTCGGCTTGAAGCCAACCATGCCAGCTAATTCATCAATATACGGTAAAAAGTTAATCACTAAAGACTGATAACGGACAAAGGAACGCAGTTGTGCAGCTTGGGCATGTTGATTTGCTACACTTCGCTCCATTTCGTAACGTCCAGGAAGAGGAGTTTCGCCTGAAAACACACTCGCTACCCAACGTGCCTGAATTTCAGCCACTGGAAAAGTAGCACCGATGACCCTAAATAAACCAACAACGGCTAAGCAAGGATGTTTGTGGCACGACATAGGAAAGACGTTGCGGTAAAGGCGAATGATGTCACCATCAATGAATCTTAGCTCAGGACGTAAAAATGGGTATACTGGATCATATCCTGTTCCCAGGATCACAACATCGAGCTGAATTTCTGTTTCTGGGTCTTCGTAAAACACTACGCCACTACCAGTAAATCGTAATATAGCGCCTTTAACATCCACAGAACCCTCCTGTACGCATTCCATCAGCCGGTCATTTAAAATTCCCGGTGGCTGTGTGTTATGATCTACTGGCTCTCCAAGAGAAGCGTCCATTGAAGTTCGAACCTGCAAAGAAATTGACCAGCCATTATGTACCATTAAGTTTTACAGATTGCAGGCTGGAATTTGATAGTAAAAAAATAAGAGACAAACTCTTTAGGTCAATACTTTGTGATTTAGTTAATAAATTATAAGATAACAGTGCTACAAAAAAGCATTTCTTTTGCATCTCTCATGTGGCAATGCTTCACATCATCGTACTGAATTTCCTATGTTATATTCCTAACTAGTGGAAATTCGGGGAGAAGGAAATGTGTGGTCGGCAAAAGCCGAAAACTACTGGCCTCAATAACTAAACAGCATGACAGACCAAGGCTAGTCTCTTCCCCTACTAAGTCACGTATCCTTCAAAATCCTTTTTTAACCCTATCGGCAACCTGCTCTTCTCACCCCCCCCCCCCCCCACCTTTCTGTCTGCTCTCCCCCGATCTCGTCTATTCTGCCTCTATTAGGTTAGGCTAGTCCCTTCTACTCCTGTGTTACCCCACACACAGATCCTCTTTTTCCCTAGTGGCCGTCTCTTTCCTCCGCTCCCCCACTCCCTCAACAATCATGAGTCGCAAATCTACCAGCCCTGAGCAATCTTTTTCAGGAAATGGTAACAAACTGCGGCCGGGGAAATAAGTACGCCAAATTAAATACAATTAAGCATCACTACGCGTAAAACGTTTCATCACCACATTACAGTACAATCTCTTTGCCACCATGTTACAGCAAGAGGAGGAATGCAACCCCACCCGAAAAAAAAATACAGGTCCAGCCACGATGCACCAGTCTCGTCTCTCTTACGCAAGCTGGCCGCCAACCTTCACCCCTCCTTGCCACCACGTAGCGCCAATCTCTTCCCATCCGATGCAACCCGCCCACCAAAAACCACTTGCATCACCAGCCACTCGGGAAGGGAGTAATACAAAAAATATAACTACAATAAATTATAACTACGCAACACTGTGCCTATCCAATACCCACCACCATATGGCAGCACCGAACATTCATGTCAGCCAAGCTCAGCTCAGCCTTAGTTTTGGCAACACCATTATCCGCAGCGGCAATATTTATTTATTTATTTTTTTTTTTTTTGCATTTGTCATAACAGAGGCAAACGAAACTTATGAACACGAAGAGAAAATGTGACCTGTGGGCAAAGCTAAGCAACCTCACTTGGCCTTGGTTTTCCACAAAGTATTTATCCACACCAGCAACAGATGGCGCAGAGGTGTGGACGTTTGCAAACAACAAGAGCAAACGTGAACCGGATGTTAACTGTGAGCAAAGCTCAGCAACCTCACTTGGCCTCGGTTTTCCACTAAGTATTTATCCATGCCAGCAACAGATGGAGCAGAGGTGTGGAAGTTTGCAAACACACAGAGCGAACGTGAACCGAATGGTAACTGAGCAAAGCTAAGCAACGCAGTCTCACTCGGTCTTGGTTTTCCACAAAATATTTATCCACACCAACAATAGATGGCGCAGAGGTGTTTGCCCAGATCCTCCTATGCTCATCATCGCTTTTCCCCACTAGCAAATTATGATGTTCGATAGGCTAGCAGGACCCATGCGTGCTACACAGTGGGTTGAATTTCCAGGACTTATTCTCTGTGTTTTGGCTATCTAGGAAAAGGAATCATGTTTAGCAACATTTACCCGTGTTTGACTGAATGTTAAAACACCCTGTCGCAGAGGAAAGCAACATTCAGTATAATGGCACCTTAAAGTGAGTGCATAAGGCTTTTCATTCAGTATAATGGCACCTTAAACTGAGTGCATAAGGCTTTTCATTTTAAACTAAATCAGTTGTCATTGAGAAGTAGATACGCAAATTGGCAAGACATCTCAACGCTAAAGGCAGATTCATCAATCTTAGATACCTGGCATCCCTCCTAACTATGTTATTAAAGAGGCAATTACCCTCAAAAAGCCCCAAACACTCCTGAACACCCACCCCAGGAAATAAAAACGAGAAAGCCTGATATACATCAGGAATGCTAGTGAACCACTGCAGCGAATCCTGACAAAACAAGGTTTTCCACGTACTCCGACACCCCAACCCCAACGGAAAGGCGAAAATTAAGTTTTGAGGGACCAGGTCATCCCAAACTGCTCAAAAATGGTCTATGGCTTCTCCTGAGCTCAGCTGTCTATATAGGAGAGACTCGAATTTACACACAAGTGACCTAGAACACATCTTGTCGGTTAGAAGTGAGGACAAGAGTAATAGAGTAGCAGCACACTAATCCTCGACCAGCACAACATCGCCTGGAATGAGTCCGAAACGATGTCGATCTCAAGCTCCCACCTAAAAAGAAGGAACTGAACTCGTGAACGTTCAGCCCCATCCTTTCCCACAATCCACAACCTTATCCGCCCTTCGCTCTTGCGTATACTAAAGGAGAAGTGGAAACTAACAGTTTTTCTCACAGTGCTACTTGTAGAGATCAGTGGTTCCCAGCTGGAAATCTGACTTGATAAATCCAGCCGACTTTTAAAGTTGGCATATTTACTTCACCATGATAAATTGAATGTATAGTTTGTACACTTGAAGCAGCTGATAGGGAATAGAGTAATAATTATTATATCTGCTCTTTAACAATAAATGGGTTCACAGTATAGTGGTTAAAATAGCATCAAATAATTCTTGGTCCATTTAAACGCTTAAAATAGTTTACACGGTACTTGGTCATGCAACTTGTACACACAATACAGCAATAATTATTGTTGTGTGATTGACAATTGAACTTTACTCCCAAAGTCCGCATTTACAAAAAGACAGTTCCATTGTATTGGATGGCAATTTCGAGGCTGTCAACTTATAGCCTAGTCCCTTAGTTAAAAATTATTTTTCTCTGAAACATGAATCTTTTCATTTTGCTCCCTGTAGTAGAATAAGCATGATGCGCATGTGGTGGATAATGTCGTGGATAATGGAAAGCTGGTTCAGACAAAGTTTTCTTAACTTCGCACCATTTTGTAAATTTTCACCGATTTTTACTTTCCAATGTACAAATTTATTAGTTTTGATGAGGCAGTGTCACAGACAAAAAGTTAGTTCTGCTGCTGGGTTCTTATTCACCAATGACTGAACCTTTAGCCAGCCAACTCGATATGCCACACACATGGAAGTGGTCAAATTTGAAGTAATTATTAATGCATCCCAGAAAAAATCGCATAGGCTACCCATGTTTGACTGAATATTAACAAAACTCTTGTCGTAGACTAATGACTGAATGTTACAAAACTGCATGGTAGATTAACGCCAGTATTCAGTATATTGGAAGTAAGCACCTTTAAGTGTTATTGAAATAAAGAGCTTAATGAAAAACTGGTGGACAGGATGTCATGTTAGCAACATTTGTCTACGTTTCAGTGAGATTTACAAAACCGTGCCCCACAGGAAAACCAACAATCTTAGTAAATGGTTGGAAGCAAGTACTTTTTACGAAGCAAACTGTCGGCACTTTAAGTAAACTGTTACTAGTGAAGAGTATAAGAATCATTTAATGTAAAGTCTCTTCGCAAACTGTGACCTCTGCACCTTCAAAGTACACTTTGCCTTCGACATGATCTTTACAGCCCAAGGCCTCTTTGCTGCTTAGTGTCATTGGTAAAGGCTCTTTGCAGTGTACTGTCCATCTTGCACTATTCACTGGCTAGCATTCTATTCACCTTGCACATGTGCGAGAGAGTTTGTAAAGAGTTGACTCATTCATAAATTGTCAAGATGATCGATGTACAATTTGGCTCTCATGCCATTGTTAGGGGAATTTTCCCTCAACAATTCTAGCGCCCAATGGTTTGTGAACCTCTCCTGGACTGTTGGAGACAATTTTCATGACAATGAAAATCCCGTAAAACCTACTTTTTCACAATCTTTAGGTCGGCGTCATCTCCCGCACTGACGGTAGCAGCAAGATGGCCGTGGATTCCATCAAAGACAACATCTTTTCCAGAGACGAGGCGGCCTGCCCTTCACCGTCTTTCTATTCAAAACACTAGCTCGGGTTCGGTTCGAGTTCATGAAAACTTTTACTTGATGGAGACAAGGCATGTTACATGATCAAGTGGCCATGATGCTTGTCGTTCTCTCTCTACTCAGACTGTTCACTGTGTCACCAGGTGGCGCAAGTGCATGGCTTGGAGCTGCGAAGGCCAGCTGAGTGAAAAGTGACGAGCTGGGTGACACTGGGTGATACCCATCGCCTCAAGGTGGCCGCAGTGTTACAATTTTTGCATTTACATAATTAGGAAACGACTACTACAACGTTTCTGCAGCAAATTGACAAGGATGTAAGACAAAACCTTGCACTGTAGCGCTGTCTACACCTGCTGGACGCCACATGCTTCACATCCACTGCATGTGTTTCTGCGCTTGCGGATCTAAACAGCGTGTATTCCTGGATTATGCTGAGGGTTGCATTCCAAAAGTACAACTTAGTTCCTTTTGGAAAGAATTGCACCCCGAAGGTACGACTTGGCCCGAAGGTACGACTTGGTTCACACTGCACACACCCACGAACTTGCGTTCTGAAGCGGCATCTTGGTCCAGGGTTTCCTAATCAACACGGCAGTTCTTTCTTCTGTGATGCACTGCACTGAATGTTGTTGATAAAAAGGATGGTTAATGTACAATTCTTCGCTTGTCATTGAGTAACATTCTGGTACTAACCTCCGTATCAGCCAGTGGTGAGTTGTGCTCGTCATTCGCAGTCACATTTTCAGAAAGGTAGGACATTACTTTGTGACATGATTTCATTTCTTTAATCTCTTGGCACTCATGTCGTCAATCATTTCGTATAGGTCCAAATGCTTCAATCGTTCTAACCTCACTGGTGTCTTTCCTGAACTCCCCTCTTCATCAGCGTTGATCTACACATATTCCACTCTCCTCCTCCTCTAGTCGCTATCCTGCAAGTGCCTTTCTGCTCCCTCACAATCTCTTCGTCTCACTCTTCCTCGAGTTATGCAAATGATAGCTGGACTCACAGGTGAATGTAATCTGACAGATGTGGAGACGTTCTTCTCATCCTTCCTCATCTCATGCGACTCGCCGGAGGACAGACGTCTTCTTCACCTGACTCCGAGGAATTTTCTGGGTCGTCTCCTTCCTTTCAATCTGAGTCGTCCTCTGGTGCTGAGCTAGATGAGCTGTGCTGGCTCCTCCTTCACTTGATGCTTCAAGATCGGATTGATATCCTGGAAGTGTGGTGAGTTGTCTCCTTCATTGTCTCCTTCTCCGTTCTTCTGACTGTCCCTTCCAGTAGACATGGATGGTGGTGGTGGTCCCTTCTGGTCCATTGTATCCTGGCCCCAGTAGGGTTCCATTTCCATTACATTGATGTCTTTCATTTCGTGGCATCGTTACGGAGACTATCCTGTATGCCGCTGGACTGCATTTCGCTGTGTTTCATCAGGGTCCCTTGAAGACAGGCTCTAATTTTTTCTCAACTTTTTTTCCACACATTTGATGTGATTGCGACTGTTGACTGGTTCTCCCTTTGCGAATTCCACTTTAGACATCTCTGGTCAAGTGAGATCTTCGTGGCTTGTGTGGCTTCCATAAGATGCTCAGCTAAGACGTCGTTTACTTTATCTGCTTCCTCCCGCATGGCTTCTACGTGGTGTTTGGGGTGTCGAGCTATCTGGTAGGCTAATGACACGTAGTGGAATCAAGAAGTTCTCAAGTGCACTAAATAGTAGGGAGTCTCTTCTGTGCTGACATGTGGTAATTGTATTGATGATGTGCTCAGCATTGGTAGAAGAGGTCCCAAGTGGTGGTGTGTTTTTGTAGGAACGCTCAGATCCAGCCATTCATCGTTCGATGAGCCCGCTCGGTGACATTTGACTGCGGATGGTAAGCAGTTGTTCGATGATGCTTCACACCAGTTAGTTCCAGAAGGTTGGTGAAGACTTCCAAAATAAAAGCAGCTCCGTTGTCAGACACCAGAATTCTCGGAGGTCCGTAGACGTCCAGTGAGTTTAGTGGTGCACCGATTCCGATACCGGTTCTGAGTACGGTTCCGTGGTATCGGAACCGCCATCTTGGTTGGCCGATACTGACTACCTTTCAAAAATTGGCAGAGACATTAAATCACTTGATATTGTCATCTACTTTACCTTTTCCATGGATACGCGATAGTTGAGAAGAATATCTTTGAGGTCTTGGAACAAAAAAATTAATTTCAGTAGCTTAAATCATCGTAAAACTGTGCTTGATAGTAGAATCTTGGATGAATTACTAACACAGTTTCGCACATTTTTAGTGGGCCACTTACCTGTTGACACGAACTTTTGTTGAGTAGTTTGCATCATATAACCATAAAATACCATCTAGGATGGTAATATACTAAGAATACGTTAGTCGATTTCTGTTTGTTTAAGCGTGTCAGGACCTTTTTACCATTAAGTTGTTTCCTATATTGCTTAGCGTTTCACAGCATGTCAATCCTATACCGCCTTTTTTTTTCTAAATCGTGTTTGATTGGAGTCAACAGTGCATGCACTAAATCCGGGCTGCAAAAATCGTCAAGTATGCAAAGCTTTGCTAAGACTCTTAAGCATCCGGGCTGCAAAAAAACCTTTAAGCATGCTCTTATTTAGCCAGTTATTTTTATTTTAATTAAATTTTTTGATTTTATTCTGCCAGGACCCTCTTTCGCCCCGGATAGCCTGGGAGCCCTGGGCAGATGAAAGAGATCCAGTCCTGAGGATTCATCTTCAACTTGTTTAATGCTGAGAACTTTTGGATGAGAGCAGACGCTCTCTTGGGTTGCTCGCTCGTGTTGCTTCTCTCTCGAGTCCTGCGTCGCTCGCTTGGAGCGCTGCCGTGGCAGAGGTTTGGGGACGTTGTCAGGGCAGCAGGTGGCCGCTAGGGGTGCACCCTGACAGCCCCCCCCCCCCCCGGCCGAGCAAAGGCCCGACTTTGCAAGACGAGTGAGCAAGGGGAAGGGGAGCTTACAAAATTCCTTTACATAGAATCAAGGTATAATAAAGTCGAATCACAAAAAAAAATCGAGTAACATGTTTGCAATCCACGTCTTTCAATGAATGTCCACTGCGCACAGAATCACGCACACCTGCGTGGCTGCATGGCCATGGCTTAGTCCTTGGAATACTAAGCACAGTCTTTGCATCGCATTGCTTAATCAGCGTATCACACGCGAAGTTGAAAGTCCCATCTTCCACTACTGGATTCCAACGTCTCACTTTTCGTCACTGTCCTGTTGTGCCGTAGATTTCCGCGGTTGAAAAAAATTGAGGGAGAGGTTGGCTGAAATGGTCTGCGAAGCACAATTACATATTGAGGTAAACAACGCTGACTTCCAAATTACGTGAGGCCAACAAACTTTTCAACCGAGGCATTTTCTTAAGCAGCTACAACACTATACGTGTGTGTAGTATCCATCACCGACCGTGGGTAGGGGGAAGAGCCGGAGACAGTAACTCCATCACCGACGCCGCAGCACCGTTTCTCTTTCACTTTACACATTAACATCCCGCCGTTCCCAGTCTTCATCACTGAGATTCGCAAATGGGGCGGCGTCTGACGTCAGAAGCCAGATGTAGTCCGTTAGGTGGGCCGGAGGTTTCACCGTTCTCGCAGCCCTGGTAGTGGGGCGAGTTGTCTCGCTTGTCGTCTTGGGACTAGCGTTTTCCTCGTTGTCACTCTGCATCCGGGGTTGGTCCTCGTCACTGGAGGGAGTCCATTCCGGGTCAGGGTCATCATCATCCTCCGAGGAGCTTGATGAGGGGTCTGGCGATTCTCCCTCGCTGTCGGAACTGCTTTCCGAAGAGTCATTGTCGGGTCGTAGAGTCCTTACTGGGGCGGGAGCCGCAACCTGCGGAGTCGTCTAAGCCTTGGACCCATAGCGGTCCATCGTGCCTGGGTCCCAATACGGATGCATGTCTTGGACGTTGACTATCCTGACATCCTCTGCATTGTTGGTGGCAATAATCTTGTATGTCACGGCGCTCTTCTTCACCCACGGTAGGGTGCTTTGTACAGAGGCGCTAATTTCTTCGTTAGCCCCTTGTCGGCAAGTCATTGGTGATTTTCACTAGCTCCTTCAGCTTGTACGAGGTTTTCCTCATCTTCGCGTCGTAGTTCAGTTTCGTTGTCCTTGCCGCTTCTACGAGATGTGCGGCGGCGAGGTCAATTGCCTTCTCCAAGGTTTCTCTATGACGCTCTGCGTGGTCCTGCATGGATCGACCCGATTCGGTTTCTGGGAGACTGATCATTGCCAAAGGATACTTCGGATCTCTGCCGTGCATCAAAAAGTGTGGCGTTTCCCCGGTACTGATGTGAGGCGTTGTCCGCAAGGCCCATTGGAGTGCAGATAGTAATGGCCCCCATTGGTCGTGTTTGTCATGAATAAAGGCTCGCAAACAGCCTTCGAGAGTTCGGTTGACACGTTCCGTCAAGTTTGACTGCAGGTGGTAGGCCGTTGTGCGATGATGTTTCACACCGGAGATGGTGAGGAAGTCTTTGAATACCTTGCCTACAAAAGCCGGTCCGTTGTCCGAGACCAAGATGTTGGGTGCGCCGTCGGCTCTGAAGATCTCCGTGAGGAGTTTCCTTGCCGCAGTCTTTGGTTTAGCATTCTTTGTCGGAATCAGCCAGAAGTACTTTGAGAAGTAGTCTACCATGGTCAGGACGTACTTGTGGTGGTGGGATGTTTCAGGGAGTGGCTTACGAAGTCTACGCCTATCATATGAAGACGGTGGTCGGGAATGACAGGTTGCATGTACCCTGCCTTTTTGGTCCGGGCGTGTTTCGCGATTTGGCAGTTGGGGCATGAGCGTACGTAGTTCTTGCAGTCCGTGAACATGCCTGGCCAATGAGCAATGAGTCGCAGGCGCTGCATGGTCTTGGTTACCCCAAGGTGCCCGGCCTGCTGGTGGTCGTGGCAGTCGTGCAGATATGTCCTCCGGAGTAGCTTTGGGACGTAAATCCTCCAAGAATGGCGTGGATCACCCCTGAACGGTGCTATGGGATCCTTGAAGTAGATGAACCCATCGTCTCCCTTGATGTATTGCTCCAGGATCTTGGTGACCTGGTTAAAGCTTTTGTCGTTGCCTTCTCTTGACGGGCTGGCCAGGGTGTTGGATACTTTTTTGACCCCTTCATCATTCTGCTGTGCTTGCCGTAGTTGACCTTTGTCGGCAATGTCAATGAGAGGTTGTTGTCTGATGTACAACATCAGGTATCCCGAAGGTTTCACTTCATCAATGGTTTCGTCCTCGAAGTCTGGAGTCTTGAGACGTTTGTAACTTCACCATCTGCGGCGGGAGCTGGATTTCTCGACTAGGCGTCAGCCACAATATTCTGTTTGCCTGGACGATGAACCACCTCAAAGTCAAAAGTTTGGAGACGTATCGCCCATCGTGCGGTGCGTGCGGATGATCGTTGCTTCGAGAGAATCCATTTTAAGGCCTCGTTGTCCGTGACAAGTTGAAATCTCGTGTTTCCAACGTAGGTTTCCCAGTTTTCCACCGCTTCGACGGCTGCAAGAGCTTACAGCTCGAACGAGTGGTACTTCTTCTCTCGGTCCTTCAAGCCTCTGCTGAAGAATTCTATAGTGCGAGTTTCTCCATCAATTTGCTGTGTCAGGACTGCTCCCAATCCTTCGATGGATGCGTCCGATTCAATTCTGAAGGGTTGTGAGAAATCTGGCAGCGCCAGGATCCCTGCGTCGAGAAGTTTCCGTTTGAGACTGTCGAAAGCCCGTTGGTGTTCTGACCTCCAGCGGAAGTGTGTGTCGACCTTTGTCAATCCATACAATGGTTTTGCCGTCTCGGCAAAGACCTCAGTAACTTCCTATAGAAATTGCAAAGCCCAAGGAACTGCTGTACTTTTCGTCGTGTTGTTGGTATGGGGTAGTCTCTGATGGCTGCCACGTGGTCACGTGCGAGTTGAACTCCGTCTGCGGTGACTCGTAGACCCAGGATTTTCAGCTCTGGAACTACGAAGTGGCACTTCTTCCTCTTGAGGGTAAAGCCTGCTTTCTTGAGTCGCTGAAAGATCTCTGTGCCCAGCAGTGCTCCGACCATGTCCTCGTAGCTACGACGATGTCGTCGATATATAAGACGCACACGGTGTTAATGAGGATCCCCAGGGTCCCCGTCATGACTCGTTGGAAAGCCTGGCTTCCTGGCCGAAGGGAGGAACTTTCCATTTGTACAGTCCTTTGTGGGAAATAAACGTTGTGCAGTCTTGGCTGTCTTTATTCAGGGGAATTTGATGGAAGCCTTGCTCCTGCTCCCCGTCTAGCAGCGAAATATATTTTGCCCCAGCCAGGAAGTGGAAGACTTCGTCAGTACGAGGCATAGGATACTTGTCGACCTTGACTTGCTTATTAAGCTCTCTGTAGTCGAGAACTGGTCTGAAGTCTCCCCCGTTTTTCTTTCTCTTGAGGAAGAATGGGGAGCCCCACTCGCTTGATGTCTTCTCGATTCTGCCACTTGCCTCCAGTTCGTCGATCATTTTGCCCAGCTCACGCTTGATGTCGGGAGCTGCTCGACAGGCACGTTGCGCGACTGGGTTGGGTTCAGAGTGGAACGAGATGTGGTACTCGTATCCGGGTAGTCGTCCTGGTTTTCCAGGAAAACATCTTTGTAGTCTGCCAGTAAGCTGTCCAGTTCTTCGTATGCTCTGCTGACATCTGGTTGAGCTTCTTGTCTCCGTCAGAGTTGTGGATGAACCACATGGGGTTGGTGACCGGCGTGGATGGGTTTGCGGCATGCGCGGTCAGAGGGAAGGTGTGTCGCACATTGCCTTCAAAGTTGCCGACGAAATTAGCATAATCGATGTGCAGGCGTGTTTGCACGTGGAAAGCTCTGCTGAGGATGCAATCCATCGCTAAGTTGTGAACAGAGAATCGGACTGTCTCGTGCCTTCCTTGCGTGATGATGGGTATGCTGTTTTGACCCCGTGGTAGGGTTCCCGTCGAGCCGTCGGCGAGCGTTGGGGGAAGTCCCTCGTATGGTTCCATGAATTCATCTGCTCCCGGGAGGAGGTAGTATAGCCATGCTGATCTAATGGCGTTCCTTCACAGCCGGAGTCCAGACCGCTGAAGAAACCGTGACCATAGGCGATGGTGTGTATGGCTAGCATCGTCCTTGGTGGAGCCATGTACATCTGTGAGGGTCCAGTTTGCGTAGGTGATTGCTTTGGTTGGTCACAAAATGTGGAGATGTGACCAATTTCCTTGCACCTGTAGCACTCGACATTCTTGTGCCACGGCTGCGGTCCTAACTCTTTGCTACGCTTTTTCTTGTGACTTTTGTCTTCGTCATCCGAATTCTCTCTGTCTGGTGATTTTGCGCTTGTCGGGGATGCTGTTGTCTTGGTTGGTGGAACCGAGGACGATTGGTATGGAGGAGCCACCGGGTTAAGTGTCGAAGGCGTTGGCTGCGATGTCTGTGATGAAGCCTTACCTTGCTCTTGGTGTCTCTGCGTCGCTCTGTTGCCACTGTTCCTGGACTGAGACTCTGGAAAATGCATGAAAGGCGGGAGGCTTCTAATTTTCTCTAGGAGAGCCCTTGGCGAGTCGTAACTAAACATGGCTAGGATTGACTCGATCTGGCCCGTCATCTGCGTGATGATCACTGTGGCTTGGTCTTTCTCTGGCATCTTGTTCTGCAGTTTGTTAATTTGCCGCAGGATTTTATGTACAAATTCCTCTGGCGGTTCCAAATGCTGCTGGCGAATGGTTGCAATGTGAGCCAGTCTGTCTTGGTCCATCATGGGCTTCTTGAAGGTTGCTTTCATCGCTTGCTTTGCCTCGTCCCAGGTCTTCGGCTTTTCTGGTATGGCGAACCACCAGTTCCGGAATTTCCCCCTCAGACAGCTTGCCAGGAGGTTATGAAGATCCCTAGGGTGAAGGTTTTTGCTCGTCATGAAGACTGTCATGTCGTCTATCCACTCGGAAAGATTCGAGTCGTCTCCAAGATGTGATGGGGTTAGATTGAAGGAAGTCATCGCTGTTGAGAGCTTGCTGAAGGTGTCAAGGGTGGTCGCATCCTCCGTGGCAGGTGGGTCTTGGTAGACAGTGAAGTCCCCTGAAGCTCTGCTTGTGACTGTGTTTCTTTCTTGTGAGGTCGAATTGTCCTTACCTGACGGACGTCTGTTGTCAGGTAGAACTTCTGGATCCCCGCTGCGGGAGGGTCTGCCCCTGTGCACGCCCACTGGTTCCCTCCATGAGTCCATGTCGTTTTCACCAAAGAGTGGAGGCGCTGAGTGTGTTGAAAGAGTCTTGGGTTTCGCCCCCGTCTGGTTGGAGGAGGAGATTGGGGTTGTCGAGTGAGGTGGCATGTCATGGAATGTCCCATGTTGGTAATCCGTCCAATCCCTCGAATTTCGTGGTTGTGGGCCCCAAAAGTCTTGAGAAAAGCCTTTTTCCACTATTTCCCTCGGTCATATGCCGCTAATCCCGGGTAATCCTTGGTAATCCCTCGATTGATGTGGAAATCCCGTGGATTCTCGATCATGTAGCCATTTCCCCTTGTTTTCTTTGGGTAATCCCGGTAATCCCTGGGTAATCCTCGGTAATCCATCGAGTAATGTGGAAATCCTGTGGATTCTCGATCATGTGGCCATTTCCCCTTATTTCCTTCGGGTAATCCCGGTAATCCCTGGGTAATCCCCGGTAATCCCTCGTTGACCTGTGGTAATCTCTGTTGGGGGGTCTTTGGTTCTTGGTGGCCCTGTGTTTGGGAGGTGGTCTCTTGTAATCCCCACGTCTCCCTTCCACAGCTGAAGTAGCCCCCTGGTAATCCCTGGTAATCCTGTTGGTGGGACCCAGAGCGGTTGGAGTGGTATTTAGTAGGCCCACGGTAATCTGTATCTTGAGGTAATCTTTGGTTTTGGTAAGATTGTTCAGGGTTGTTTAATTTTTTATTGGTCTCTGCCAGATCCTTAGTTAGTTTTGCAACTTGGTTTTGTAAATCATAATTTTGTGCTTTAAGTGATTTCAGTTCTGCATTTACAGAATTCAAGCATCTAACGTTAGTATTAATTGCTTCTGAAGACATTTGCAAAAAATGGTTCGTTGACGAAGCACGGCCCCGATCTCTCCCAACGAAGGTGATAAAATCTGCGGCGCGTCGTCGTATTTTCGCAAATGAGGCGGGCTGATGGCACCATCCTATGACGCGTCGTCGAACGACAGCGTTTCCGAATGATTAGCTGAACCCACTCCTTGCACGAAATTAACATTTAACTGTGCATTACACGGTGCAATTGCGACAGGTAGAACCTCGTCAGGAATGTCCACAAAAACATCTGCCGATTGTTTACCGTTAGTACTTTCTTTGTCGTCAGTCGACATCTTGATTTGTAATTCGGCCAACGCTTTTCAAATTGAATGCTGTCCGACGGACGCTGTGGTGCTACGCCAGTTAGGTCGCCTAGGAAACGGAGCTGCGGGCTGTCGCGTAGCAACGGAATTCTGACAAAGGAACGATGCGCGCGCCTTGCTGGTTGCTATGGAGACACTTTGTGGCGTCTGCCCTAAGGGAAAGTTTCGATGGTGCCGGCAATTTGATTAATTCTGGCGTAATTTCTTAAAATGGGAATACAAAGTTCGTCTAACACTTTCCTAGAATTAGAGAAAATATAGTTCTGGTGGCATCAGAGTGAGAGTTCGATTTTGTTTCCCCAGATTTATGTAGTTTCTAGAGTACATTCGCCACAGATTCGGAATTACGGATTTTTAACAGATTTGCGGCACACAGTTCAAATAGTTCGACGTTTTCCAAGCTTTCCATTAATTAATTGAAACATATAGATAGTTCATGTGATATGTTTATGCTTGGCAAAGTCAATTTGTCGCCCTCCAAAACAAGTTCAGAAACGATCTCACCGGGTGAAAGACTTCCTTGCTTTGTGTACAGTGGTCGTGGCTGCGTTGTGGCGGCTCGAATTTTCCAGTCGGTGTCAAATTTCTCTGGCGTCAATTTCCATCTTTCTGTTCGAGCGCCAATTCTGCCAAGACCCCCTTTCGGCCCGGATAGCCTGGGAGCCCTGGGCAGGTGAAAGAGATCCAGTCCTGAGGATTCATCCTCAACTTGTTTAATGCTGAGAACTTTTGGATGAGAGCAGACGCTTTCTTGGGTTGCTCGCTCGTGTTGCTTCTCTCTCGAGTACGGCGTCGCTTGCTTGGAGCGCTGCCTTCTGGCAGAAGTATGGGGACATTTTCAGGGCAGCAGGTATTAAATTTAATACATCCAGAAAACAAAATTTTAAATCATATCAGCTTCACTGAAGGGCTTGGCCCAATCCAAGAAGCAAAAAACCTATTTGAAAATGCAGGCCCAGAGCAGAATTAAAAAAAAATCGTTTCAATTTTCTGGTTATTTTTAAGTTTTTTAATTTAATTTTAATTTTTTTAAATTAAATCTGGTACATTCGGAAAGCAAACATTTTAAATCATATCAGCGCTACTAGAAAAAGGGCTTGGCATTAATCCTGGAAGCAAAAAAAAACTATCTAAAAAAAATCGTGACACGTTATTTTAACTTTTTTTTAAATTTTAATCTTATTTTTTTAATTCAATTAATTTTTTATTTTAATTATACTACAGCAGAACCCTGGACTCCCCGAACATAATTAATTCATTATTATTCATTTTTTTCCATTCGCTGTGGCTCTGCCATGTGGTAATCAGAACCGGTATCGGAACCGTACGGAAGTTGAGCTGGTATCGGCACACAACTAAGTGAGTTCCAGAAGGTTGGTGAAGACTTCCAAAATGAAAGCAGCTCCATTGTCGTACACCAGAAGTTTCTCGGAGGTCCGTAGACGTCTAGGATCACTTATTTGTACTTCCATGCTGCGGTCAAGGCTGTCGCTGCCTTCGTCGGGATCAGCCAAAGGAACTTTGTGAAATAGTCCATTATTGACATATGTTTGTGGTGAGGAGTTGATTCAGGAAGTGGTCCGAGAAAATGTTTTTCTAACATGTGGAATGGTCGATCTGGGATAATGGGTTGCATGCTTCCGATGCGTCGTTGTTGGGTTGTCTTGGCAAGTTGACATGCATCGCAGGATCGGACATAGGCCTTGCAGTCAGAAAACATGTTCTGCGAATGTGTCACTGCTCTCAATCTCTGCATAAGTTTCATGACTCGAAGATGTCCTGCCTCTGTGATCATGGCAGTCTGAGGTAGGTGTGACATAAGCTCTTGGGTACGTAGATTCTCCATGCTTCTTCTGGGTGTCCTCACGCTGGTGACAGCAGGTCAATGTGGTAGAGAACTCCATCTCCATCAGATGTGTAATAACAGCGACTCTTGTTCACATTTCGATATTCTCTTTGCCATAGGCTCAGCCTCGTGTGCTACTTTCAGTTGTATCTTGTTACAGATATCCACCTCTGGTTGGCTACGGATCTAGAGAATAGGCTACTGCAAAGTCACTTGTTCCAGGAATGCTTCTTTAATTCTGGTGGAAAGTCCCATTTTTCTGCATTCTTTCGTTCCTGGGCATGTCTTCTGCCTCATCCGAGTTTTCAGGGGCGGAGTTTCGGGGGTAGAGCATCTGTTCCCACTTTTTCTTTCCCTGACCAGTATACTACCGTAAAGTTAATGCCTGTAGCCGGATGGCCCATCTCGCTGTTCTTGCTGATAAGGTCTTCTTTGATAGTATCCATTTTAGTGAAGTTGTCTGTCACGTGAAGGAATTTGGCTCCTGCAAGGTACGTTTCCCAGTGCTCGATGGCTTCAATGGCGTCAAGCACTTCAAACTCGAAAACTGGGTATTTCTTTTCTCTATTTTCAGCATGCGGCTGAAGAATTTGACTACTTGTAATTTTCCGTTGATGGTTTGCGTGAGCATTGCTCCGAGACCTTTTGTTGATGCCTCCGATTCCACAACAGATGGTCAGGTGAAATCTGGCGAGGCAAGGATTCCTGCAGTCAAGAGCGTGTTCTTGCGCGTGTCGAATGCGGTTTGATGTTTGGCTTACCATTGAAAGTTGGTCTTTCCGTGTCAGTTGGTGGAGCAGTGCAGCGATGGATGAGAAGTGCGTGATGAAATTTTGGAAATGTCCGCAGAGTCCCAAGAAGGCCTCCCGATTCTTTCTCGTTGCTGGTTGTGGACAATTTCTGATGGCTATCATGCGTTTTGACATAACTTCGACTCTGATACCTAGAAATTTCAGTTGTGGCATTCCAAAGTGACATTTCTTGCGTTTAGCATGAATCCTGCGGCTCGTACATGTTTGAAGATTTCTTTCAAAGCCCAGCTATGTTCTTTCCAGGCACGTGCTGTGACTCTGATGTCATCGATGTACAAGACTTCCTAGGATCGATGTCATTATCCTTTGGAATGCTTGGCTGGCAGTCTTCAGTCCGAAGAGTAAGACTTTGAATTTAAAGGCACTGCAATGACAAATGAAAGTCATGCAGTCTTAACTTGCTGGATCGAGAGGAATTTGCTGAAATCCTTGCTAGCCGTCCAAGAGTGAAATGTATTTGGTCCCGGCGAGAAAATGAGACTTCATCTGTTCTTGGCATAGGAAAATTGTCCGTTTCAATAAAAAAATTTAAATAGCGATAGTCTAAGACTATAGATGGAAGCCTCCTTCATTATTTTTCTGTTTCAGAAAAAATGGCGAGCCCCATTGCCTTTCTGAAGCTAGTAGGTTGTCTACCATCTTGTTGGTCTCGTTCTTGATAGCTGACGAGTCGAGTATACCCTCTCGCATAGCAGTTTCTCTTCTGCGTTGAGTTTGGTTTACTCCTTTTCCTGTCAATTTTCCTGCCTTGCCTGGGAAGATGTCCTTGTTCGGCTCTAGCAGCCTGTTGAGAAAAGCGATGTCCCCTTCGGTTAGCTGGTTTAACTTTTTTTGTCCTTCTGCTGATCGAGTGAACCAGGCTGAGTTGTGTACAGGAGTGTTTGGGTCGGTGGAATGCGCAGAGAGTGGGAACGAATGTCTAACGTCACCATCGAAATTCCCTACAAGATCTGCGTAGTTTCACCTTCCTGGCGTAGTGATTTCTTAAAATACAGTTGATGGCTAGATTGTTAATGACTGAACTCCGTGTTTAGATACTTGCCATGGGTTAGAATAGGAATGACGATCTTCCCTGTTGGTTGGATCCCAGTCTGACCATTTGCTAGACTCAGTGGTGTACCCGTGAACGGTTCGAAGTGTGTTTATGGATTGGAAAATTGCCATTAGCCAATCCATTCTGATGTGATTCGACGTTGATGAACCTGAATCAAGTCCTGCAAAAAATCTCTTGTTGAATGCAATAACATGCATGGAAGTCATGTTTTCCGATGGCTCATGGTGGAGCGTATGCTGTGGTGGCCGTTTCCTTGGTCTTCTTGGCATCGGGTAAGAAGTTGAAATATGTCCAAGCCCGTCACAATTCTAACAGGTTGCTGTTCTGTGCCATGGCTTTGGACTGCTAAGATGTTTGCGGTATTCCGTATTCGTAGTTCGAGTTTGCGCTGTGCTGACGTCTGTGTTGTTCCCTCCAGTGCTGTAGCTGCAGGTGTGGCTGAGGCAGGAGAAAAAGAATGGGAGTTAGGGTTGAGGGCCCTTGGGTGAGGTCTTATAAAGAACCATCTTTCCTTGAGTCGAACAGCTTGGGTAGGGGAACAGAAGGTACTGTCCTCTGAAATGTGACTTGCGACTGTGGAAAACTTATGCCTAATATGTATTAGTATATCATTTAGGGTTCTTAAAAGTGAACTGACCCACTCATCGCCATTGTAATACATACAGCTTACATTACTTAAGACTAGCTAGGCTAATAATTCCCTAGTGGCAAACTATCTAGAAAGTCATATTAAATGATTGGAAACACTTTTATCACCTCGAAGAATGTTTCAACAACAGTTCACTTAAATTTTCGAGGAAGAAAACACCGTTCCTCTTCTTCAGAAGACCACACCACAGCAGAGAACTTAAGTGAACTGTTGTTGAAACTTTCGTGGAGATGATAAAAGTGTTTCCAATCATTTAATGTCTGAATATTATCACTGTCTACGCCGTTTGCCGGTTTTTGTATCAAGAAAGACTCATGGGTGGCAACCTGAAGGGCTACCTGAAGGGCTACCACTTATCATGTGACCTGACGTCGCATGATAACTAACATCAATACATACAAGGTACACTGAAGGTGAGACTTGAGTGCAGTGCCCTCTGCACTGAGGGCAGTAAATAGGAAAACCACACCTATATCCTGAGATTGTGAAACATGAAAGCCGGTTCACTCGTCCATAACGTAGCCTGGACGATTTCCTTCCATCAGAGTCCTCATTGAAGATGGCCCTCGATGAAAAAGGGGCCATGCTTCCTTGGTCATCATGCCTACTCCCTCTTCATTCATCTTCATCATTCAGTCGCCAAGAGACGTGATCATGAAGGGCTTGTAAGCTTTCGTGACAACCCTGTGGTCTTCGTCCTAAAGGATGATCCAGATCCTGGTTCTAAAGGAACCCGAGTCAGTCTAGACGTACATATTGTTGGAAGCTTCCATGTTCATCTCAAGGTCCAGAAGAAATATGCCTGGCCCTTCTTTCTCGTGATCTCAGGTCAGTCAGTGAGTGTACATAATTGATGCTTCAGTCATCCTCAGGGTATCTGCAGGGGGCGAAAAGGCCTTGGGTTGATCCAAAATCAAGAGGTGTCGGAAGCAGGTCGTTAAGTCCTTTTAAGTCCATACTTACGTCCGGTAATTTTTTGCGTCATGTCCTTAATGCAGGCGCTTACTGCCTAATGAATGGGAACATTAATTTGAGAAGAGATTCTGCCTTGACTGAGCAATCTACAGCAAGGTGTTGGTGAGGATGGTGATCCTCCCTAGCAGTTGATGTGGATGTGCCATTAATTTTCTACACTGAAAGCAATGTGGATTTTCCCACATTTCAGGACAAAGTTAACCCCTCTTAAGAAACATGATGTTTTTGAAGAACCATCTATTTTTCATGGCGAGTAAAAGGAACCACAGAGGGATTTCTCGGCTCGAGCACTCAGCACGGTCTAGGGGGCGTTCATTCCAGTCAATATGTAACACATGGTACTGTTTTGGTATTAGAAATTTTCTCAGTGACTTTGAAGTCGACAGGATAGTGAGTGCCAAATATTATCAGTTCGATGCCTCAGTTGCTGATGCCCCTATTTAAGTTTCAAATGTGCCTCCTAAGTTCAACGTGATGTGCTTAATTACGAGATGGCGGGCCATCACTGTTACGCAATTATGTACTATAAAGTGCCCTCAAATTCCTACTCATTAAGCATTTAAGTCAAAGCTCTTGTTAAAGCTGGTGTTAAGTTAAAGCTAAAGTTTAAAGGGCTTACCTATTCTAATGATGGCTGAAAAGATAAATATTAAGCTAGAACTGTCGTTTATTACCTATTGTCTATGTTTATAATATTAATTAGGCTATTATGAGCTTATGAATTAGGCATTGAGTATTTAGATTTACTAAACTATACTTATTAATAAAGAGTCTTTCTTAAAATAGTAAAAGCTAAATGGTTAGAACTTAGAACTATTCAGACCAATGTAAGTCTGTGTTAACTGCATTAACCATGTGAAGAAAGTCTTTAAAACTTCATAAAATATACCTAGGTCAAGTATTCTGATCTATATTTAGTTTAGGCAGTTGTCTAACGGTTTGTTGTTGGCCTGTTTACAGACTTATTAAACTTACGTTTTCGTGTTAGTTTTGCTTATAAGATTTATGAATTCAGGGTTTAGAATATTCAATTCTGGGTTTACATATTCAAAAGCTATTTTTGTATTGCATACAAGCTTAAAGAATGTGTTTCTATTTTTGGTGCAGTACTTTTGACTGCTAAAATCCTGTATTTTGACATGTTGTCAAATTTCAATCTTAAGCAAGTTTAAATGTTGGTAAACCCATTAATTTTACAGTACCAGTTTCAGCACTAGTCCTGATTTTCCTGGGTATTAAATAGTTGCTAGTTCCTGTAGATTAATTATTGAGATGTATTAATTAATTTTGCAGCAAATTAGATTAAGTTAGGCCTAAACTTAATGCAAGTGATATTCTTGTCACTTGTTTAGCCCCAGGTTGATAAAATATAACGGTGGGGATATCCAGTTGAGGCCTAAACTAGCCTCGGACTAGCTTAACCCCGGATCTAACTAAACCTCGACCTGGGAGTTAGTAGACTGGAGAAAAAAGTTGGCGATATACATGTTGGACTAAGTTGGAGTTTTTGCTAGCTCTTTACTCCTTAGCCCTCGACCTTCCGGCTAAATTAGCCCTGTTAATGTGTTGTTAAAACTCAGGAATAATGCTAATACTAGATGGATATCACCGCTTTTTACAGCTCGTGGCTAACTGCTCAGTGCTAAGTTAGTCCTCGACCTTAAGGCTCAATATTGCTTAGCCCTCAACTTATTTCGTGATGGATATCACTATTTTTCCTTATTACCGAGTTTAGCCAAAAGGTTATGTTAATCCTCAACTGGATATCCCCACCATAATAGGCTGCCTGTGTTCCAGGCAAAGGTGTTACCAAGCAAGCCTCCTTGGGATTCATACAAGTATTTAATCGGGTTAACATAATGGTGGTGCGCCAGTATTAATGACTTGCACGCTATTTGTTGATTATCCCTGACAGTGGTATTAACAGTTTCAGTTATTGGGTTTGAGTCCATGGTTGTTATGTCTTACCCATTTAACAGGACGGAAAGGAGTCGATAAGTGGAGTCAATAAGTAGGAGTCAAATGGAGTCGATAAGTGTTACATGCAAACTATTTAAGTTGCCTTTTGGACTTGAAAGTGACACTAGCACCGATTGAAAGTAGGCAGAATCTGGCAACATCTAGCGCTTGCTAGTACTATCTAAGACTTGCTTGCACCGAGCGAAAGAATGCACAATGGCGCCATGCTATTTTCGTTTGCTTTTTAATTGGTGATAGTGCCACTTTAAATGTTAGACTGCCATAACAGGTTCAATTCCCTTCTCAGGCAGTTTGATATTCAAGTCCAAAAGGAAATGTAAATAGGTTTGTATCCGTATTTATTTAAGGTCTTATTCAGCCTAGGCTTAACTAGATTTTGCTTTAAGGGTGCTCAGGATGTTTCTCCTAGTTGAATTTGTAAAGCGATGTGCTTCCTCTTTCGTATTTTTGTTATACCTACTTAAGTGGTCCCCTGGTCCCACTGTTCACACTGAAAGAGTAGTGGTTTACGGGGTGCCTTGCAGTTCCTGGGACACTGCCTATGTGGGGAAAACCCGAAGACAACTTCACGCGAGACTTACTGAACATGCAGGTGCTGTCTCCAGGTTGGACCGCATAAATGGCGTCGCCGAACACGCAAGAAATTCATCACATCCCATTGCATGGGAGAAGACAAAAGTCTTGATTAAAACCAAAGTCTTGAAGGACAACCATCTTCGAGCATTGGAGTGTATAGCCATCAAGCATTTTGAACTTAATGATTGTCTGCTGATGAACATAGCTAACCCAAGCTTTTGCGACATTAACCATCTAGTTGGGCTGGACCTGGGCGTCGCTTTGGACAAAAAGTGGGGTAGCACGACGGAGATCAGTGGTACTGCAGACTAGCGCCTAGTTTCGAATGTTTTCTAGCAGACGATTGTGATGTGATGTAGTGCTTTTTTGTTTTACGTTAATTTTATTGGTCTGAAGAAGGCAATAGGACTTGCCGAAAATTTACTGTGAACTCTGAAGTTTTGTACTGGGGTGGTAGTGTGTATTTTTAATTTTATTACTACTTAAGTGAAAATGATGTTCTTCCGTGTTCTTAACTTAGTATGTAAGCATAAGCGATGTTCTTCCAATTTCCCAAGTTGGCTTTAGTACACGATTTGCTTCCGTTTTTAGAGTCGATTATTGCAATGTACAAACGTTGGCCTATTCAACTGGAACTATTGCGGATTCTTGCCGCTAAGTTTTTAAGTAATTCTTTTCTTGTGTGTCAGCATTTGCACGTATGGGGAAGTGTTGATGGCTTGGTTGGTTGCTAGGTGGGGCCAGGGGTTAGGGGGTGGGGTGGGATGGGTAGGGGAGAGAATTCTGTTAACAATTTGTATCTCTTTTGAGATTTAGCCTTTGTGAATTTTTACCTCTCAAATTAAAAGTTGGATTGGGTTACTTAACCCAACATAAAGATTCCACCTTTAATATATCCTTTAAATGTTACGTTTTAAGGGTCATCACATTTTTAAATAGTGGTTATGAATTGTTGGAGATTCGTTGAAGCATTAGTTTATCATGACTTTAAGAGTTATCTAATTTTCGTAAATTGAACCTTGCTGGATGGTTGTGAGTCCCTGGTACTAAAGGGGCTAATACTGAAATGGCAACTATCCTCCTATTTGCTTCTCATATTAGCCACTCTAGCAGGGTAACAAAAACTGCAGGTAACTTCAGGTTGGGACAAATATTGCTGTGATGGTTGTAAGGACCAGTCTTCAGTATTCCTTTCATGCAGCGAAGTGCAAAAGCAACAAACGCGTTGTTCTCGTATTATGAAGAACAAAACGGGTGGAGAGTTAAGCAGAAATATAAAATATCTGATTAGCAGGGCAGGGCTGCCTTTGCTATCCACCTTAGGCGTTTAACCTATTTACTTACCGCCATTCCATGCAAAACTCCAAATACTGGCTTGGGAAGATATTTGTACAAATGATGATGCCACCGTGTATTCTTGAAATCTAGTGGAATTCCATTTTCTGTCTGACGAGGATATACTCTCGTTTTTCTTCTGACACTGACATACACCTAACAGAAAAAAAATCGGACAATCCCTATTGGCAATTTTCGTTATTTCTACAGATGTTTTAAAACTATATAACACTGTTAGTTCACTGCAGTCGATTGCCCGAATTCTTCTGTTCTGTAATAAATTTCATTTAACAATATTTTGCTACCTACGTATAAACTTGGACAAACTACTTTTGAACGGATGCTTTATTGCAGACTGTAATGGAGAATTTTCAACAAGCACTTTCAAGTGATGGTACCAACATTACCATTTAAAAGCCGGGGTTACTTGGGGGCAAGGTAGGCTTTACTGGTTAAATGTACATTTCTCCCAACGCCACTTTTCTCGATCCTCCGTATCAAGTACGGGCCCCAAAGGTCTATTTACTTACCGTTAGTCAATCCCTTGCTAAAAATATGTTTACAAATGTGGTGTCTAGGAGATTTTCTATCGAATATTGGGAGCTAATTTAATAGCATCCTGCGATTATACGATCCGTTGCATGGTTACAATAACCATGACGTTTCATCTGTGTGCATGCAGTAGTAATTTTTAATCGTTTGCTAATAATTACCATCAGATCAAAAATCTAAAAGACTAATGCAGTAAAAATTAAAATTATTCATGCCAACACATCGCCGAAGAAAAATTATAAGATACTAACCTAACAAATTGTAAAGTGTGATGTTAAAATACGAAAATCTTTCTGGTTTGCGACGACACAATTTTTGCATTCATGCTGTTTTGTCTATTATCTCAGCTGGCCTTGTATTACTATGCCGAGTCTCGTGAAACAGTGCGATGGTAACATGCGTGGTTGGTGATCTGCGCGTGGCTCTTATAAAGAAGGCAGAATGTACCTTTAAAGGAGAGCATTGCTAGCATAACTTTGAAAGAATTTAATCATTTTAGTCCTACAAAATTAGTAGTGTCACTAGTTATTTATTTATTTAAATATTTATGAAGGTATTTAATAGGGAAAATCAGGGAAAATACTGGGAAAATTAGCCTACCATAAAAATAATCTTGTATTTCTATCTTGTTATATTGTGTTTGAGTGCCAAAATATAAGTCCTTTAGGACACTCGGAACAAGTTAGTGAAATACCATTAAAGGAAATTACAATCCGTGTAATTATCATGCAGTGTACTTGAACCTAATTACGGTTAAACAAACTTACCACTTGTGAATACTGACTCAGTTCCACAGCAATGTCTGCACTTGAATTGCCAATGCCTACAATGAGGACACTCTTTCCCTCATAGCCATGGTAATCTTTGTAATCATGCGAATGAATCACAGGACCATTGAACTCTTCCATGCCAGTCATGTCCGGAATATGGGGATATGTGTACAGGCCGGTGCAAATTGCTACGGCATCAAACAGTTCATCCCAAACGTCATGCTGTCAATCAAGATGATTAATGAATAAATCATTGAAGTTCTGTTACTTTCTAAAACTAAAATGAGTAGAATAATGTATTAATGCATTCCTTGCATTGCGTTTCCTTGCAGCAGTGTAGCACCTGCCAAAGTTGGCTAAATGTGTATGTCACACGTATGTCAGTAGCGCTAGACAACCAGAAGAAAGGAATTGGCAGATTAGCACACGAACGGCTACCAAACGGGCTGCAAAAAAATCGTCACTGCCATCTCAGTGTGATTGCCGTAATCGTTCAACTCACTGAAAAAAAGTTATCGTGAAGATTTTAGTGACAATCAAAATGAATAAATAGAACGTTACGACTTTGTATTAATAATTACTTTATCCACTTGCAACTTTGTGGTTTCAAGCTTACAAACCCGTGTTTACAAGGACTACTTTGCGGTAGATGATCAGATCTTTTTATCAGCCAGAAGCGGCCATCTTGTTTCTGTAGTGCAGCTAGCACCTCTTTTGTTTTGTTGCAGGTACTGCACGAAACGAGGAAAAGAGATGTGTCTGCTACATGCAAGACTGCAAATTACAGGTTTTGGGTTCTGAGTGGTACTTTGGCCCACCCAGCACTCATCCCTCATCATAGGTTTGGGTTGTTGACCCTTTTCTATTTTTTTTGGTCCACCACAAAGCTGCCCCCTGGTGGCGATTTTCGTAGAATTTTATTGTGTGTCTTTTTTGGCTCCTGAATGGTAGCCGTCTCCCTCACCATCAGTTTGGTACCCTTGGCACTATTGGGATACCTCCCCTTCCCCCTCTTTTGCCATGGGGAATTTGTCTTTTTGGTGGTGTGTGTCAGCTATATAGTAAGGAAACGAACCAGTCATTTAACGAATTGAGCGAATTGCTTTAGCCCTGTGAGCAAGAGAAATGCACGGATTCTCATAGCCAGAAACTAGAAATAATGCGAGTTAACAGTCTATAATGAGAGCTCAGAAGGTAATGGGAAAATTGTTACTTCTGGAGGAATTTGCTATCGTAAGTGTCGCAGCTTTATGCAATTGCACACATTTAACCAAAACGTGTTGTAGATCGCTACTCAGGTAGCGTCTTTAACATGTCAACAGAACTACTACAATACACTCAACTTCTAGCTTTGAGAATGTGTTGTGAGAGCTTTACGTAAGTATGCCCTAAAAATCAAAAGATGTATATATTTCGTTGTCAAGAGAGGTGAAAGCTTCTTAATTAATTTGAAAGGACAACTAGTCGTGCCTGACAGAATGGGATGTATTCTTTCCGAGTCTACCAAAACATGTTAATTCAAATATAAGCTATCCAAGGCCATTTGTTGTAGGTATTTGTTTAGAGGTGAACTAGGATGCCCATCATCCCCACTTTTCGGTTCAGAATGAATAAGATGCCAGCAATGTCGTTATAACCTCAAAATTATAACGGATTTATCTTCAATAAAACCTTTACTTTATGCCAGTTATATTCCTCCATAATGAGGACATTCCCTAATATATGCTAATATTCCATTCTTATATCAATCCCTTTAATCTTCAACGATTATTTGGAAATGCTCTACCTAAGTGTTGAATGAGGTAAGCTATTGATCGCACCTTGACCAAGATGTTACATACAGGGCAGAGACAACGTTCTTAATGACACCATAACTCCAGTTTCCTACAGTTGACATCAGACATGATGTTCATCCTGCGTATATGTTTGCAAAGCTTACAAACCCATGCTTACAAGGACTTCTGTATGGAATCAACGATTAAGGGCTGAGCTCGAGCTTTGCACAATATGATATCATATTCCCATCTTCCGTACAAAACCCACCCCGAGAGGCAACTTGGCTTCGTTAGTTTTCTTCAAGACGACAGGATGTGTTAACCTGTCATGCTGCTGTACCTCGTGCTTACGTAGACCGCTACAGGAATTGCTGCTGGCCTCAGTTTTTACCAGAAAATGTACGGACAGACCGATAATGCTTGCCCGTCTTCACCACAATGAGATGAGTTTCTTCCTTGACGTATCCTTATTATCAGCAATATTGTATTAGTACTACATCATAATTTGGGTATGTATGGTGGTTATCCTTATAATTCTAGACGTGATGTGAATCAGCATTGGCATATAGGCATATCGATAAAAAGCTACTATATTGTTAGATTGTTAATCAGTATCTAAGTTGTATTTCTTCTCTTGTTTACATTATTTCTCACACATTTTGAAGCTCTCAGTCCTCTTACTGCACAAACGGCACAATACAGCATGACGGGATAGCAACAATGAACCGAGGAGTGCTGGGATCCACAGCGAAGGACTGGGATCCTGGATCCAAGCACTCCACATGGATCCTAGCCCCCGTTTGTGTTAAATGAAAAGTAGAAGAACACAAACAAATGTAATAAATTTACTCAAACATACAAAAAAAATATAACGGATAAAAAAAACAACTTTGAACAATTCACGTTACTCACTACATTGCAACTGCTGGGTTTCCATTAAATGACAAAAAGGAATACGGCAACCGAATATAATCAATTAAATGGAAACATTTTTGAAAACAATACCACCTTACACGTAAAAAAAATGGTTCAAGAATTTGTGTTAATTACAACATTGCAACCACTTTCAAAATTAAACGTTGCTAGTTCCGTTGCGTCGTAACTAATGTTCTACACAAACTTTCTTCTGGCTAAACGCAACAATGTATTCCAATCGCCCTCACTTGCGCTCAACAATGGAAGTCGGACTGATAGCTTCAAAATGGGTGAGAAGAAAGGTATCCCCCGCTTTCCTCAAGCTGGAATCCAACGATGGCTCGGGCACTGCGTGCCCTCGACGTTGTTAGATCCGAGCACTTGGAAAGCAGGCGATATCCTATACACCACGAATCCTTAATCCATGCAAGTGACGAGTTTTGAATAACTGAGCTCTCCCAAAACTCATTACAAAATGGCTTAAAAGGACATAAATCCTTCCGGTATTTCGTGCGACCCGATGAGATTGCAGTTGGTAACATTTACACAGGTTAGAGTTAATGTCGCCAAATCACCTCGCACGCAAGAAAAAACAAGAAAATGAATGTGTTGGCAACATTTACATACGTTTGAACTAATGTCGCAAAACTGAGTCATGTAGGAAAGCCAACAGGGATTTATGTTCCTTTAATAGGAATTAAAAAAAAATACTACAATCAGGGCTGACCAGAGGGTGAGGGAGCAAGTGTGATGTCTATCCGTAGACCCATGCTTCAAGGGTTCCTGGCCCATTAGCTCAGGGAAAAAGGGTATCAGTGTGTTCAGCAGCACACAGGACCTGGCTTACGAGGGGCTCTGGTGGCAGGTTCGAACCCCTTGGACTACCGTATGAATGAAGATACGAATGCTACCAAAAAAAGCCATAAAAAGTCACTGAAAGAACGAAAAATCCCACTGAAAAGTGTGCGGGGGCCCACTGAGAATTTGGAGCCATAGGCACCATCAGACGCTGACTGCAATGCGTAAGAATTCTTTTATCTCCTTTGATGATTTCTCATTGGTTGGTAAAATCATTCATTCAATCTTCAACCCCCTTGAATAGGAGCACGATCACGAAGGTCTGGAGGGTCGTGACAAACAAAGATAATGAGTCAAGTCAAGAGTAATGGAATAATATTAGATCAAATTTCCCTCGTTGACGAACACATTAAGAAAATGATGAGCGAAACGAATATGGTTTCAGCCAGCAAAATAGCAGAAACTTCTGCTTGTTTGGGGCTCCACTCAACTGAATGGCTGACACCTGGGACTAAGCCTATTTTTACCAATTGATCATTTAGTATCAATTACCTCTCACCTAGAAAGATCTCTAGACAGACTGTTTCGTCCTTGTTTGGTTCAACTATTTTGGTTGCTGAAACCGTATTCGTTTCGCTCGTCATTTGCCCTAGCAAGCGCAACCCAGCTGTCATCCACATGGTGTTCTCTACTGATGAACCCAAACACGGGTGAAACAGTATGTCTAGAGATCTTTGTGGGTGAGAGCTAATATTTACATTAAGAAAATGCTCTTTCCGTTAGTTAATGGAGTAGTGAGGTAATGCTGGTTATAATTTGTGTGAATTCTTTCACTTCCCATTTACTTAATTCGATGTTTTTGCTGGTCATTAGGTGTTACATGTGCGTAAACAGGAAACACGCGTTAAACTAGCCAAATGTAATGTTACCTTTAGTAGTATAATAACTATAAACAGTGTCAGAAAATAAAACATTGGCTCACCTCATTACGCAGCGTAAGTACCCATCGGCCAGTTTGACTATGATCTCTGCTTTTGCTTATCAAAACCACATCATGCTTCACATGAACATGAGGAATGAGATTAAACTTTTCTGCATACAACTCCAGATACATTGTAACATGTTCATGAGGCATGAATTCGGGAAAATCGTGTGGAGGTGGGAAATCGCTAAATGCCATCATCTCTTTGCTAGTGTTGGCCACAGTGGAACGCATCACCGATGGAATACCAACTCCTCCACTCTCCCTAGAAACAAATGGGGTGTATTAGATATTTAGATACAAGATGCTCTTGCAGCTAAACTATATGCCATCTGACCACTTGTTTGTATTCAGCATAACTAATTCAAACAGGGTTCTGAGAAACCAAGGATTTTTAATTACTTATGCAAAGAGTTGTTGCACTAATATTTGAGCATATGACGTATCCTTACCTAAACTGCCAAACACCACCAATTTTGTCACTCTTTTCATAACAATCGGCTCTCATTCCGGCTTCAAGCATGCTTTTGAGAGCCACAAGACCTGAAGCCCCTGCTCCAATCACGGCCACACGTTTGGTATCGCATTGTACCGATTCTCCGCTAGAATCTAAAGAATTAAACAAAAGGGCTATTAGATTAAACAATATCAAAATGTTAGTGCACCTTCTTAAGGGAGCATAGACCAGTAAATTAAAGTTGGAATTTCATCAAAGTTCACATAATAAACATCTCCAGCTGGCCGCTCTTTCATTCCAACGGCCATTTAGGAACTCATTTTTGGGTAAAAGTTGAGCAACTCTCTCAATTCACTGGAAAAATCTTGGCTTGTTATTAAGAATCATCATGCTAAAGGTGCTAAACAATACAGCAGAATTTTAGAATATTGTATACAACACTATATTCAAAACTATAGTGTTGCAATACACTATTTTAGAATACTGTAGTCAAAAATATAGTGTATTGAACATTTTAGAAGACATAAAACTTGGCCAAATAGTTATGTTGAGCTGGAAAACTCTGGTAAATTTTCACCATAAATGCCAATTTTCACGAATACTGGTATAAATTATAATCATCATTCAGTCAGTTTGAAAGTGAAGTTTATGATCAAGTAATTTTCCTGCTATAGTTTTGACGAAGTTTCCATAAAATTGCTCAATATGCCAAATTTACATGCTGTCCCTGGTCATTTCTAGTCACTTCCCTGCTTGCCTCGGAACGCAATAGTCAGTTTACAAGTAGCGGTTTTGGGTGGAAATGTAAACATTCGTCTGACTAACCTTTTTCAACGGATTTCAACTAATTTTGATATCTTAAATAGGAATATATTGGGTGCTTCTTTGTAATCCTTGGGCAAAATGAAATAATCCAAGATGGCTGCCAGAAAGAGGCACTCAACACAGTAGAATGCTGCGTGTAAGGAATGAATTGGACTAAATCCATCAAATAAG
>JAHWFP010196152.1:33596-48338 GCA_023313725.1 Lithobius niger | reverse complement strand
ATTCACTTTCTTCAGCCACGCGAAGTAGTCGCTCTAGGCCTACGATATGTAGCTCCAGGGTAACAGGCTGAATTAATGAGCACCCTTGAGTCTGCGTACGTAACACGTTTAGTATACGAATAAACAAACCGATGTCTCAAATTTTTCGTGACAAATATACTAAGCTACCAGTACAAATGGTAAAAACACAATTGTTGTAGAGAGAAACTAGAAATAATACGCACTAGTGATCTTTCGAAATCTATTATTTCACGAAACTCCTTTATAGAATTAATTTTCCTAAACCAAAGGTCGAAGAAAATTTACTGGAAAGTAGTTGAGTGCTAAAACATTAAAATTGCCCGTTTCATGGTAGCACGAGTATTGTTTGGTGGGAGAACTGATTTGGTAGCTATATAGAAAATGAAAATTTCTCCCACCGAACAGAACTCATGCTATCATGAACAGACAATTTCGACGTTTTAGCACTCAACTTTTTTCCAGTAAATTGTCTTAAGCCTTCCGTCTTGGAAAATTAAATCAGTGAAGGATTTTCATGAAATACTCGATTTCGAAAAAGCACTAGTGCTTATTTCTTTTAGTTTCTCTCTATAACTAGTGTATTTTTCCCATTTGTAGTCTAGACTGTTTTTGAAATGAAAACTTTTGATTCACGCATATTTGTTTTATTAAACACTCCCTTCTATTCCATGCATACGTCCACAGCGGTCTTGTTTTTTAAGTTCAAGGTTCAACTTTGTTGTGCGTTGCTCGCTTCACTCGAGTTCACAGGGAACCTTATTGAAACTCGCTCATGATCCTGGACTTTTTGCCTGCTTGTCTTAAAACCAACCTGTGTTGTCAAACTCAAATGTTTTATTCTCAATATTTTATTATCAAACTAGCCGAGTCGCTCGCTGACGCTCGCTCATTCGGCGTCGTCTCGCTTCGCTCGAGGACATTTCTTGCTTTAACATTTATGCTGCTGACGGAGAATTTCCCACCAAAAAACGATCATGAACATTGTAGTGCGCGTTTTTCGTAATGTTTCAGTTCAAAAACAAACTATAACTTGTGCCTACTCTTTCATTTTTCTTTGTTTATATCATAGTAAGTCTTGCTACTAATTTTGTAACCTGATCCCTGTCGTGAACAGATTTTTTTATTCAAATAAATTGTGCTGCGTAAGATGTAAAAGCAACACCAGAGCTGAACACCAGGAATCGCAAGTCACCTATAATTCGTGTTAGTACGACCAAACCCCTATAAATTCTTATACCATCCATACATACGTTTTCTTGTTTCACTTATTTTAGGAATGTTTACTTTACGTCCTGCTTTGTTTGCTTTAGCATTTTTGTGAATTAATTTATGTCTGCCATCCCCAATGGCGAAGAATTTGTAAAACATCAAAAGATAATAATGCGTCATTGAACAAAGATTAACAGAAAGGTTTGTTGACAGAGTTAACCAACCGTTTCGTGAGGTTTTAATACAAGTAAAACACGCAGTACTAAATCATACCCCGATATGCGTGTTTACCACAATTCTGCTAGACTGTTGAGTAGAGCACCAGCTAACGGCATATTGATCGAATGTCGATGTTTTACAAATGTAAACGTAGAAATATTTCTAACACCCTTTTCTGTTTTCAATATATTTGTTTAAGTAGGCCTAATTTGCATATATCATTTAATCTTTTCGTACCTTTACGTAATTTCATTTAAATTTACGCCCAAATTGGCAGTTTGAATTTAAATACCCAAAATACAACTCCCAACAGTCGTCCCATGAGTGAGCTGCACGTGCCTCATTCTTGAATGACAGCCATTCGGATTGCAGGCCATAATCCCACCGACAACAATACTGAACCACGCGCTGCCTACGTGGCACAACAATTGTGGACCATCCTCTCAGCAGGAATATGTGATATTCCGAAACTAACAATCAACTCCGAAAAATTCGTTTCACCAATGGGCCAAAGGGTTTTTTTTTTCGTTTATTCGAGGGGAAACCTACGAAAATACACCTAAACGATATCCGGAGTAATTTCCTGTCTTTCGAGACCTTTCTCACATTTCTAGCCTTCATACTTCCAGAGGAGAAGACGTATATGTAAACAAACAAACCGACCGTAAGTTTTTAATGGTTACTAGCGGAGTCGCTCGCTTCGTTCGCTCATCCGCCGCGTCTCGCTACGCTCGAGGAAAATTCTTGTTGCAACTCATATGGTGCTGACAGACATTTCCAGCAAAAATTATAAAACAAATGTTTAAGGAAGTGATTCGAATAATGTGCGCATTTTTCTTAGTGCATCAGTTCATAAGACAAATGAAACACAAAACTGAAAATGGTCAATTTTTCAATGTAGCAAGCAGTAGTGTTTCACTTATTTTCTTTTATCCAACGAAGAAACACGATCATCTCCTCTACTGAATAAATATTTATCCTACAACTTACTAAGAGTGTTTAAGAAAAAGTGATGTTTCTGATGACAAACGCTGATTTTCGTTCGCTTCGCTCACTCAATCAGCCCAGCCTCAGAAACGTGACCTACCGCCACAGCCGACCTCCATGAACCACACTTCAACAGAAAACGCCACAGTTTGAACGCAAGTTAAGTCTACACAAGACACTAACTCGTTCCCAAAGGCTGCTCATGTTTTACTACAAATAAGGAGGGCAGCGGCTGACGCTCATTCAGCTGATGATCAGTGCAATACGTGTTTTTCGTAAGGTTTCAGTTCGTAAACAAACGGTTACTGCTCCTACTCTTTTTTTTTTTGCTTTGTTTATACTCATTCGCCACATTTCTTAAGATTCACCAGATTAATTTTCATTACTGAATAAATATTTAGCCCACTATTTAGGCTAAAAAAAAGTGCTGTTTCAAAGTGCAGTGACAAACGCTGATTTTCGTTCGCTTCGTTTACTCAATCAGCGCACTGATTTCCTCAGTGACGCTACCTAAACAATGTTACACCAAGAAACACACATCACTTGTAATTGTGTTATTACCGTACACTTTACGTGGGTTTTCTTGTTTCACTTATTTTAAGAATTGGATGGAAGTTAGGCCTACACAAGACAATAACTCATATCCAAACCTGCACGTGTTTTAACGCAATTAAGGAAGGAACCGGCTAACCGACTACGTAAACACTAATGCTCGAATATTGCTGGTTGAAATGATAGAGATGCAGACGTATTAATATTCTTGGCACTATTTACTGGTGTCAATATATTTTCTACACGTAATTTAGTAGTTAGCATTTAATTTTATTCTGTCTTTGTGTTACTGCTAAACAATTATTCTCTTGTCTTGGATTTGACAGTATATAAAATTTCAATGAATAACTCCAAGTTTAAAACGGGTAATGAAATAATACTGCGAAAAGCTATGCATGTTTACTGATTGTTACAAAGAGTAACAAGTTATTGACTCGCTCTTCGTTGGTCCTTTGCCGCCAGACCATTGTTGATGGACGTTCCAGATAATTTCGAAAAAATTTGGAAACAATCATGACGTCATGTATTGTTGAGGCATTGTTGGGTGATTGTTGCTGATTGTTGCAAATGGTAATTTTTCGTTAATTTTGGTCATTTAGGACCCAACTCGGACTTTGAAAATACGTCTACACAAAGAATGGATTAATTTCTTTTCTTTTGACACACTTCTCATATTTGTGGCCTTTTACTTCCCGAGGAGAAGACGAACTACCCCAACCAAGCACCCAACCAACGATAAATTGCATCTTTTTAACGAGGAGAGACTAGCGGAGTCGCTCGCTTCGCTCGCTCATTCCGCCGCGTCTCGCTGCGCTCGAGTAGATTTCTTGTTGAAACTTGTATGGTGCTGACAAACACTCGTTGCAAAAATTGTGAAACAAATGTTCAAGGAAGTGATGCGAATAATGTGCGCGTTTTTCTTAGTGCATAATACAAATGGCAAACAACACTAAAAATGGTCAAATAATGTCAAAAAAGAGTTGTAATGTTAGCATTCTGTATGCATACCTGTTCACTTTTGTGCTGGGGCAACTGATCTTTTATCCAACATTGAAAGTCGGTTATTTTAACTATGAATAAATATTTAGCCTACATTACTTACTAAATGTATTTAGGAAAAAAGTGCTGTTTCCGATGACGAACGCTGATTTCGTTCGCTTCACTCACTCAATCAGCGCAACCTCAGAAACGTGACCACCACCACAGCCGACCACCATCAACCACACATCAACAAAACACGCCACGGTTTTTAGTTTAAACAAAACTAAAAATGGTCAAATAATGTCATTCCAGAGCTGTAATGTTATCATTCAGTACCTATACCTGTTGAACTTTTGAGCTGGGGCCAGTGACCTTTCATCCAATGTAGAAAGTCGGTCATTTTCACTATGAATAAATATTTAGCCTATATTACTTACTAAATGTATTTAGGAAAAAGTGCTGTTTCCGATGACGAACACTAATTTCGTTCGCTTCGCTCACTCAATCAGCGCAAACATTACCTCAGAATCGTGACTGGAATCAATATAACCACTAAGAACCACACATCACTTGAAATTTTTTGTAGCACTATGCTTTACATGGGTTTTCTTGATTCACTTATTTTAAGAATTTTTTCTTTACGTCGTGCACAGTACAGCTTTTTCCATCAGCTCCATATCACTTCTTTTGCTGATGACCCCTAACTTGGCAAAACAACTGCAGAACGTCAAGCGACAACGCCACGGTTTGAATGCAAGTTAGGCTTACACAAGACAATAACTCTTATCCAAACCTGCTCGCGTATTAGCACAAATTAATAAGGACGAAACTGGCTATCCGACTTTACGTAAACACTAGTGCACGAATATTGCTGTTTGAAATTATACAGATGCAGACGTAATAATATTCTTCGCACTCTTTACTGATGTGAATATATTTTCTACACGTAATTTAGTATTTAGCATTTAATTTTTTTTCTGTCTTTGTGTTACTGCTAAACAATTATTCTCTTGTCGTGGATTTGTCAGTATGAATAACTTTCAATGAATAACTCCAAGTTTAAAACGGGTAATAAAATAGTACTGCGAAAAGCTACGCGTCTCTACTGATTGTTACTGAGAACAACAATTTAGTAACTCGCTCCTCGTTGGTCAGCTGACGCCAGACTATTGTTGATGGACGTTCCAGATAATTTCGAAAAAAAATTGGCAACAATCATGACGTCATGTATTGTTGAGGCATTGTTGGATGATTGTTGCCGATTGTTGCAAATGGTCATTTTTCGTTAATTTCGGTCATTTAGGACCCAGCTCGGATTTAAAAATACGCCTACACAACGAACGGGTTAATTTGTTTTCTTTTGACAAACTTCTCATATTTGTAGTCTTCTACTTTCAGAGGAAAAGATGATCATATCCAACCAAGCACTAAACCAACCAACCAAGCATAAACTTTATCTTGTATCTGTATCTCGCTTCGCTCGCTCATTCCGACGCGTCTCGCTGCGCTCGAAGAGATTTCTTGTTGCAATACGTATGCAAAGACGGATAAATCCACACCAAAAACAAACAGTCAAATGACCAAGCAAATGATCAGAAGTACGCGTTTTTCGTAAGGTTTCAATTCGTAAACAAACGGTTACTGCGCGTACTGTTTCTTTTCTCAAGATTCAACAGATTCATTTTCACTACTGAATAAAAATTTAGCCTCCTACTTTATAACTGTATTTAGGAAAAAAATGATGTTTCTGATAACAAACGCTGATTTTCGTTCACTTCGCTCACTCAATCAGCGCACACATTTTCTCAGATTCGTAACACCGAACCGCATCACTTGTAATTTGTATTAGTACTACACCTTACATAGGTTTTCTTGTTTCACTTAATTTAAGAATTTTTTTTTCTTTATGTCCTGCTCAGTTAAGATTTTTCCATTGGTTTCTTATCACTTCACTTTCTGATGACCCCTCACTTTGGTGAAACAGCTGCAGAAATCAAGTGAAAACACCACGGTTCCAATGATCTTTTATCCACCGTAGAAAGTCGTTCGTTTGCACTACTGAATAAATTTTTAGCCTATACTACTGTTTCTGATGACAAACGCTGATTTTCGTTCGCTTCGCTCACTCAATGAGCGCAAACATTTCCTCAGAAACGTGACTGAATCCATGTAACAACCCAGAACCACACATCACTTGTAATTTGTGTTAGTACTACACTCTACATGGGTTTTCTTGTTTCATTTATTGGAAGAATTTTTCTTTACGTCCTGCTCAGTACAGATTTTTCCATAAGCGTCTTATCAATTTCTGATGATCCCTCACTTGGCGAAACAGCAGCAGAGCGTCAAGTGAAAACACCACGGTTTGAATGTAAGTTAAGCCTACACAAGACACTAACTCGTAGCCAAATAATAAAAGTTTTTTATGTTTTAGCACAAGTAAGGAGGGAACCGGCTGATTGACTTTAAGTAAACACTAATGCTCGAATATTTGCTGTTTGAAATGATACAGATGCACACGTAAAAATATTCTTCGTACTTTTTTCTGGTGTCAATATACTACTTTCTACACGTAATTTAGTATTTAGCATAATTTTAATCTTATTCTGTCTTTGTGTTACTGCTAAACGATTATTCTCTTGTCCTGGATTTGTCCGTATATAGACTATATATGTGATGATTGACTCCGATTTTAAAACATATGTTACGCAAAGCTGCGCGTGTTTACTGATTATTACTGAGAACAAGTTATTGACTCGTTCCACGTTCGTCGGTTGCCACAGTCCATTGTTGATGGACGTTCTGAACGACTTTGAGTCCACGAAAAAAATTTGGGCAACAATCATGACGTCATGTATTGTTGAGGTATTGTTGGGTGATTGTTGCTGATTTTTGCAAATCGTCATTTTTCGTTAATTTCGGTCATTTAGGACCCAACTCGGACTTTAAAATTACGCCTACACAAAGGACGGATTAATTTGCTTTCTTTTGACAAACTTCTCATATTTGTAGCCTTCTACTTCCAGAGTAGAAGACGAACTACCCCAACCAACCAACCAACCAAGCATAAATTGCATCTTTTTAATGAGGAGAGACTAGCGGAGTCGCTCGCTTCGCTCGCTCATTTCGCTACGTCTCGCTGCGCTCGAGGATATTTCTTGTTGCAAAAATCATGCAAGACGGATAACTCCACACCAAAAGCAAACAGTCAAATGACCAAGCAAATGATCAGAAGTACGCGTTTTTCGTAAGGTTTCAATTCGTAAACAAACGGTTACTGCGCCTTCTGTTTCTTTTCTCAAGATTCAACAGATTCATTAACACTACTGAATAAATATTTAGCCTACTACTTAATAACTTTATTTAAGGGAAAAATGCTGTTTCTGATGATAAACGCTGATTTTCGTTCGCTTCGCTCACTCAATGAGCGCAAACATTTCCTCAGAAACGTGACTGGATCCACGTAACAACCCAGAACCACACATGACTTGTAATTTGTGTTAGTACTACACTCTACATGGGTTTTCTTGTTTCATTTATTGGAAGAATTTTTCTTTACGTCCTGCTCAGTACAGATTTTTCCATAAGCGTCTTATCAATTTCTGATGATCCCTCACTTGGCGAAACAGCAGCAAAGCGTCAAGTGAAAACGCCACGGTTTGAATGTAAGTTAGGCCTACACAAGACACTAACTCGTAGCCAAATAATAAAAGCTTTTTATGTTTTAGCACAAGTAATGAGGGTACCAGCTGATGACTACGTAAACACTAACGCTCGAATGTTGCTGTTTGAAATGATACAGATGCACACGTAAAATATTCTTGGCACCTTTTGCTGGTGTCAATATACTTTCTACACGTAATTTAGTATTTAGCATTTAATCTTATTCTTTTTTTTTTGTGTTACTGCTAAACGATTATTCTCTTGTGCTGGATTTGTCCGTATATAGACTAAATGAGATGAATGACTCCAATTTTAAAACATATGTTAAGCAAAGCTGCGCGTGTTTACTGATTACTACTGAGAACAATTAAGTTATTGACTCGTTCCACGTTCGTCAGTTGCCATAGTACATTGTTGATGGATGTTCTGAACGGCTTCGAGTCCACGAAAAAAATTTGGGCAACAATCATGACGTCATGTATTGTTGAGGCATTGTTGGGTGATTGTTGCTGATCGTTGCAAATGGTCATTTTTTTTTTCGCTCGTTAAACCCTTTAAACCCTTTTTTTTTAATGGTCATTTTTCGTTAATTTCGGTCATTTAGGACCCAGCTCGGACTTTAAAATTACGTCTACACAAAGAACGGATTAATTTGCTTTCTTTTGACAAACTTCTCATATTTGTAACCTTCTACTTCCAGAAGTGAAGACGAACTACCCCAACCAACCAACCAACCAAGCATAAATTGCATCTTTTTAATGAGGAGAGACTAGCGGAGTCGCTCGCTTCGCTCGCTCATCCGCCGCGTCTCGCTGCGCTCGAGGAGATTTCTTGTTGAAACTTGTATGGTGCTGACAAACACTCTAGCAAAAATTATGAAACAGATGTTCAAGAAAGTGATCCGAATAATGTGCGCGTTTTTCTTAGTGCATAATACAAGTGGTAAATAAAACTAAAAATGGTCGAATAATGTCATTCCAGAGTTATAATGTTAGCATTCTGTATCCATACCTGTTACACTTTTGTGCTGGGGCCACTGATCTTTTATCAAACGTAGAGAGTCGGTCATTTTCACTATGAATAAATATTTAGCCTATATTACTTACTAAATGTATTTAGAAAAAAGTGCTGTTTCCGATGCCGTATGCTAATTTCGTTCGCTTCACTCACTCAATCAGCACAACTTCAGAAACGTGACCACCACTACAGCCGACCACCATGAACCACACATCAACAGAACATGCCACGGTCTGCTGTTGTAGTCACAGCAACCTTCGGGGATTTCTGCATGACTAAATGTGAACGAAGAAAGCAAACACAAAAATTCGTAATTTTGCTGATGTAATGGCTAAACATTTATCAACATAAAATTCCTAAAAAAAAAAAGTATAGAGCGGAGCACAAAACGATGCGCTGACTTTTGGATATTCAGTCCTAAGTTACACCTGTCTATTAGCTAGCTGACTAGCTTAAAAGACTTTTCCCATGTTAAATATCATAGACTTTTTGCTCATGGCTAGCGCAAAATTGAGAAAGCCTACGTCCATGAACTTTTGCACACAGATGCATGGTGATCTGAGGATGGTCCTTTTGTTGGTTTGGGGGTTGTAGGGATCAGGACAAATGCGTGGGAGGGTTTTGAAATTCGCCACCGGCGAATTTAAATTTCGTTTCTTTTCCAAGTTGCAACCAAACATTTTAAACAACAATGGCTTGAACAATCAAGACTGGTCCTTAGATTTATTGTAAAAGCCTGGACGAACTAAAAACTGAACTGGAACGAAGGACAAAAATAAAGAAACATTAACGTTGCCGTGGATGCGTAAGAATAAAGGGATGCACGTTAAATGATGGTTACGCAACAATACGAGCATACACGAGCTAAAGGTTTTTTTTGGTAATAACCCCACCCCCCAACAAAAATGCTTCGCGTTCTGCTGTTTTAGTAACAGCGACCTTCGGGGGTTTCTGCATGACTAAATGTGAACGAAATCTTGAAAAATTAAGGGGAGGTTGCAGGGATAAACAAAACTGAAGGGGATGCGCTGATTGAGTGAGTGAAGCGAACGAAATCAGCGATTGTTAGTCAGTGTGTGCACAAATGTGATTGAAGCATCTTAAATAGACGGTGTAACCTTATGTACGTTCACAGTCCTATGAAAGTTGTGATATCCACCCAAAACCAAAACCGGTAGAAAAACCCGCCAAGTTTCCAAAAACGGTCGGCCTTTGAAGGTAGTGATATCATTCCACCAGGGAAAGGCCGCCAAGGTTTATCCTATTAGCCAAGTTAACCGCACCGAATAATACTTTGGACGTTAAATGAAAACTTGAAGATCGCTACCGCTAGTAGCAATCTTCTAGTTTTCATTTAACTTTCGAACTATTAATATGTGCGATTAACTTGGCTAATAGGATTAACCTTGGCGGCCTTTCCCTGGTGGAATGATATCACTACCTTCAAAGGCCGACCGTTTTTGGAAACTTGGCGGGTTTTTCTACCAGTTTTGGTTTTGGGTGGATACTACTTACTAAATGTATTTAGAAAAAAGTGCTGTTTCCGATGACGAACGCTGATTTCGTTCACTTCACTCACTCAATCAGCGCAACCTCAGTAACGTGACCACCACTACAGCCGACCACCATGAACCACACATCAACAGAACATGCCACGGTTTTTAGTTTAAACAAACCTAAATATGGTCAAATATGTCATTCCAGAGTTGCAATGTTATCATTCAGGTATCTATACCTGTGGAACCTTTGGGCTGGCGCCAGTGAACTTTTATCCAATGTTGAAAGTCGGTCATTTTCCCTATGAATAAATATTTAGCCTATATTACTTACTAAATGTATTTAGGAAAAAGTGCTGTTTCCGATGACGAACACTGTGTAACGGTGTACGTAGTGCTAACTAGCTATGTACTCCTGTTACTTAGGTCGCTATATAGGCTTGTATAGTTGCCATATATTCTAACTGTATTACATCATCCTTTAAACGTCATCTTTTGCGCTGGGTATAACCGGTCCTATTGTCCACTGCCCCCAGCCCCAAAGAGGATTAGTAGCTTTTGAATGGAGGCAGGTCTGTTGCATCAGCCCGACCCCCACTCAACGGCAGGGGAGTGTTAAAAGGGGCGTTGCTTTCCATTTCTCTTGAAATCCAGAACTTTCGGTCGGGAAGCAATGCATACCAAAACTTGCATCAGATTTGGGTCTTATGGCGCGAGAAAAAGATTCTAGAATGATCGATGGGTCATCCCATATAAGGGCTGACCGCGAGCATTCTTGATCTGTTAACTGTGACTTATCATCGAGTTAGGATCATCTACTGAGGTAGCTGATAGTCTTTATGTGCGGTTGTGCGACATTGTTCTCCAACTTACGCTAAGGCTAATTATGGTGCTTCATCTACGTAAGTTATTTAAGCCTATTAGTGCGTACATTTGTTTCCCTGATTTGGCCGTTAACTTTCGTAATTATTAACTTTAAATGCAATACGACACATTGTGTTGTTTTCCTTACTTAATCATACTTCTCGAGTGTCCCCTAGCACTTGGGTTGAACCGGTTGACTCGGATGCAAACCATTGGCGTGCAATATATCCATTCAACCACGTTACATGATTATAGTAAAGGAAATTGGGGCCCGTGCCATTTGTGATGTGAACTCGTTTATTATGACTAACGTGTCGATTTTTGGATTTTGAGGACCCACCATTTACTAAAGGAAATGGGGTCCCGTGCCAATTTCTGAACCCTTTTAAGGACCCACCATTAGTAAAGGAAACGGGGGACCGTGCCATTCTTTAAACCCGTAAGTTTTTTTTAATTACTGCGGACATTTTGCTTGTGAACTTTTTGGACTGGTGAATCATTTTTGAAGGAAGTGAAGACCCGTGCCATAATTTTTTTTTATGAACTGTGTCAACTTTTGTAATTTTGATGTCAATTTTGCCATCCGGCATTATTCAAGTGTTTTTCTCGTATGCGGTTGCTTCAACCGGGCTTCAATTTGTTTTGCGGCTCGCGTTTGTGCTTCGTTATACTTGTGCGCGTTTGTGCTTCGCCTGTGCTTCTACCACAACGAGCGGCTGCTCGGCTGGGACGTCAGCGAACATCAACGGCATCATCAACTACAATTTGGGTGAGTTGACTGAATCTGAGTAAATTTTATGCTATTATTGTGTGAATTTTTACGATTTGACTGTCGACTGGCCTTAACAAATTTGGTGGATGAACTTCTTTTATTATTCTTGCGGCCTACGTTATTGTGCGGGCGTGCACTAATTTTATTTGGTCGTAATTTTGAACTGTGTATACCAATTTTGACTTTTTATGATGGAGGAGGATTTTATGGGGAGCGACTGCTCCAGTGGTCGTGGTTCTCCACCTCTTCTAGATTTGTATGGGGTTGCAGTGTATGGCAATGGTGATTCGGGAAGCAATTCCCCAATACCAAATGGCCAAAATGTCGACATTGCTGGTGATTTTTCTAATCATGGTGCTACGCCGCCCTTGCAACACGATGATGTGTCGGTACCTAGTACACCACGGGGCGCGGCGTCACCTGTGTTACATGTTGTTGATGAAACGTGGCCAAGTGACAATTTAAAGCCAGATTTCGATTTTCACCACCAGTTGATTCTATTTATTTGCAACCACCACCAGTGTTAAGTGACAGTGAGTCCAAGTGTGATATTTTACCGTTATTCAGTGATGTGATGCAGCGTTCATCAAATGCCCAAGCTGGTGACACCGACGCGAATATGCAAAAATTATTATTGGTTGGTGACGACACACCAGTGGTGCGTATGGTAAATGGTATTACTTATGATAGTGCTAATGTTGACAATGTGAAGCATAGTGTCTCTTCAAGGTATCCATTACCTCCGATTTTGCATGATGCACGATTTGCATCACCCAATGTTGATAATGGTATTAATAACCGTGCTTTGACTTTCGAGTCTATTTTTCAATGGGTTTCGTCAGCACCTTTTGACATGACTTCTAAAAGTAGGTTGCTGCAAAAATTATTGTTTGAAGCTATTGAGTCAAGAGCCGCAACTTCAGCACGACGATCGGCTCCAACCTGGTCTTTCGCAAGCTTCATTCCAGAACACAGCTCGTTCGCGTGCTGTTAATGTGGGTCTCACTCAACCTGATATTGTGCAACCTTTAATGAGTGATGACCACAAATGTAAGTCCTCATCTCGCGCTGTGACTTCAACTTCAACCGTTTTTCAGCGTTCGATGTGCGGCGCTACATTGGATGTGCGTCAATCACCATCAGTTAGCACTAGTGTACCCACTGTTCCTTTAATTGTTTTGGATGGTGCCGCACATGAAAATGGTGCACCTATAGGTGGCTACGAGTCGGCCCCGCCCGACCCGCCTCCAAATGTATTAAATAATTTACCAATTGTGAATTTAAAAGGTAATGTAGTGGAGCGCGGCAGTACCGCACCTCCACCCGCCAATGTTGATACTACAATTTCACCGGGTGGGGCCTTTCAACCCAAATTGGAAAAAGGCCAGTCTTTAACGACCGTAACAACTAAGAAGATGGAGACTGTACCAAATTTTAAACCCCCGGGTACCTGTCCCAAGATTTTCAGATTTCCCCAGATTTGAAAAATATTCGAAGGGCTTTCAACTATCGGATAATTATGTATTGACAACCATCATGCCAGTTGCGTTGGTGTCGCATGCCGAAAAGTGGTTCCGCTTCGCCGGGCCATTTGATAGTTGGGAAAAATTCTTGAATTCGTTTCGTTTGGAATTTGAAGGTGCTGATTATAAGAATGAACTTTTTCGTGAACTTCAGTTACGGACTCAGCATCCTGATGAGAGTTTCGGTCATTTTGTTCGGTGCATCGCCGGATATTATGAACGCATTGATCCTAAAGCATCAGAGCAAGTTAAAATTCAACGAGTTGTCGCGCTTTTGGATGGATCTTGGCGTCACTTGTTCCTTTTTTCTTTGAACGACGTGTGTGCCCTTGGTTTTCACGCTGCGGTGGTGTCTTTGCTCTTAGATGGCCTTGTTGGTATTTATGTCTCATCAAGCCACATAACCTGCAGGTATTATTTTGCTCTTGTTGGTATGTGAATTTACTTATATTTATGTAATCTTTGTATTGTAAAACTACTTAATATGGGTAATTTTTATTACCTGCCTTCATTGATGAATTATTTATTCTTCGTTTGTTGTGGTGCAATTGTCACGTGATGTGGCGCTCGCGTTTTGGTGACTTCTTCGGATGTTCGTTACATGAGACGATAGAGGAGTGAAGCCGTGCACTTCGGTGTGCGTGGTCAGATTGGTTCCTTGTTGGCAGTTTCAAGATACCTGGAGCCGATTACCATGGGTTCCTTGCTGCGCAAAATGTCCGGGTGTGAAGACACGTTGACGCAACGCTACCACCGAGTCACTGTAATCCTGTATTGAAGCCTGCCAATTCATTTGTTAAGATGTCGACCTGGTTTCTAATTCCGTAAGAAGTTTTGCTCTCCCACTTGTATGCAGTAACTTGGAAGGTTGACGAACATTTATGCAGGTAATGCGTTGTTTCCAAATCTTACTTCGGTTGTGTCAGAATGAAACGGGACTTATTCGCGTATAGAGTATGTGCCACGCCCGAACGTGCTTCACGGCACAGATGTGCGTAAATGAATTGGTCCGTCGGGTTATTACTCGTAGTTCGTTGTTGCGCTGCCGTCACCACGGTTAACTTTTCCAGATGTATTTCTCATGTTGGTATTTTTTACTCCGTTACCCGTGAAATGTGCACGATATAGTCCTGTTGGTGAAATACAGGATATCTTGTCAGGCGTTATAAAATCAGCGGTAGGAGGCTGTAGCAGTGTAATAGAGTGTAGAGCAGTTGTTAATACTTAACGTAACTAATGTTTTAACTAGATACGTAACTCAATTATATTTATACTGAAGAGTATAGGAGGCGCCCTCCGAATATATATGAATATGAAATGATTATTAAATTTGTTGCAACTACTTAGAACTGCTTGACTTCATTCTGTAGCAGGAATATTTCTCATATTGTCCCTCAACTTAATCCTACCCTACCACACAAGTGCTCGAGGACCTCTC